>JAWZYT010004026.1:30000-32500 GCA_034508575.1 Petrolisthes manimaculis | reverse complement strand
AGGGAGAGAGAGAGAGGGGGGCGGGAGAACAGGGAGAGGGGAAGAGAGAGAGGGTGAGCAAGAAGAAGGGGGAGAGAAGGGGAGCAAGGAGAGGGGAAGGGAAAGAGAGGGGGTGGAGGAGCAAGAGAGAGAGAGGGGGAACAAGGAGAGGAGGAAGGGAAAGAGAGGGTGTGGGGGAGCAAGAGAGAGAGAGGGTGAGCAAGGAGAGGGGGAAGGGAGAGAGAGAGGGTGTGGGGGAGCAACAGAGGGGGTGGGACATAACGGGCTGGGCCAACCTACTGTAAAGGTTAAGAAATAAAACACTGAGTGGGAGAGGAACTGTGTGTGTGTGTGTATGTGTGTGTGTGTGTTTGTGTGTTGTGGGGGGGGGAGAAGGAGGGATGGAGGCAGGGAGGAAGGAGATGGGATGGGAATTAAGGAAGGGAAGAAGATAAAGAGGAGAAAAGGGAGGTATGGAAGCAGGGAGGAAGGAGATGGGATGAGAATTGAGGGAGGAAAGAGATAGGGAGAGAAAGGGGGGAGGGAGAGATGGAAGAAGGGAGGAAGGAAACGGGATGAGAATTGAGGAAGGGGAGTAATAGGGAGAAATAAAGATGGGGGAGAAAAAAGGGAAGAAAGAAATGGAAGAGAAATTGAGGGAGGAAAGAGATAGGAAGCGAAATAAAATAGCAAAAGAAAAAGAAGAATGAAGAAGGAAGGAAGAAGGGAAGGAAAGATGCGAAATAAAGAGAGATATGCAAGGAGTAAGAAATGGTGACAGGGGGAAAGAAGGAGAGGGAGAGATAAAAGTTAGTGATCAAGGGAGCAAGAGAGAGAAAATGAGAAAAATGGATGAGAGAGAGAGATACAAGATAAGATACGACAAGGCTCATTTGCATAGACTGTAAATGGATGAGGGACAGAGATATAAGATAAGAAAAGAAAAATTACAATAGCATAGACTGTAAATAAATGGATGTGGGTGAGAGATATAAGATAAGATACGAGAAGTTACAATAGCATAGACTGTAAATGTAACACTGTCACCACTTTCCTGATAAAACCAATCAAGTAAAACATACGTGTAGCAAAATAATATGCAATGATTATTATGACAACATGATTTGATACGGTGATCTTTTTTTATTCATATGATCATAGAATAATATTACGACAGTCTCTATATATACTACCTGACGACGTTTATGTATAAGAAAGGTATATACATACATATACATACACAATATACGTTCATATACACACATACACAAACATCCATAATTATCTATTCATGCTATACATATAACTATATTCTCACGTTGGATACATCTGCATAATATGCATACTGCAACCACACACTCACACACACACACACACACACACACCCACACACACACACACACACACACACACACACACACACACACACACACACACACACACACACACACACACACACACACACACACACACACACACACACACACACACACCTGGACCGGCCCGTGACAGCACCAAAGCCAAACCCAACAATTAGGCCAAGAAATACAACCTAAACGTACTGACTCAGATGATTCCAAGGTGGTGAGGTTATAAGAAGGTACACACACACACACACACACACACACACACACACACACACACACACACACACACATACACACACACACACACACACACACACACCGGTCAAGGCTACATAAACGGGTCGTCATGAATATTTTGTACACACATACACACACATACACATATATATATACACACATACATACACACACACACACACACACGCAGGCTACGAAAGGGACGGGGCATCATTTACCACACACACACACACACACACACACACACACACACACACATTTAATGAATTGTACACATCACTAATTGAATATCATACATACAGAATGGAATATCATACATAATCTACATTGGGTGTATCTCAGAAAATTGCTTAATGATTCTCAACAATACATTCTTTTGTGTATGACTTAACTGTAAATTAGGTGTTGCCTTGTTGGTCCGGCTCATGAAATGTGTATAATATTATATAATTTATGCTAATGTAATGTTTTCCCTCGTATTATTTTATCTTTAAATAGATAGAATGAACCCCCAGCATCGTCAGTCAGTAACAGAGCAGCTTATTCATTTCCTGTTTATGGTTATACTGTTACTTACTGTTTCCGGTAGCCGGAGAATTTTAATACAAACTACTCTACAGTATATATATTTTTTTCATGTTAAGAAAAACTCACTTAGCAAGATATGAATATGTTTTTATACTGAGGAGGAGGGTATATAAATAAGGCGTTTCGGTCAGGCTTCACCCCTCTTCAAAAATATATACATATTTATTTTCTTAGTGTGGTCCTTACTTTATTTTCTTCATCATAAATATATCTCTATTGGTATTATATATATATATATATATATATATATATATATATATATATATATGAATGGGAAGACAGGAACACCACCTGACCACTGAGGGACAAAAAGAAAAGGTCGAAGTGAG
>JAWZYT010004026.1:2500-25000 GCA_034508575.1 Petrolisthes manimaculis | reverse complement strand
AACTACTCCGGGCAACAGATTCCCTATTAGAAATACTGAAGGGTTGCGGGAATAGGGGAACAGGCTTGGGGTGGATAGAAAGCCTGTCCCCTTAATCCCGCACCACCCTAAACCCCCAACCCCCTCCCAAAGCCTGTCCCCCCTATTCCTGCACCCCCCAAACCCCCTCCACCCCAAGCCTGTCCCCCTATTTCCACTCGCCCTTAATTAAATTGTATAAACTTATATTTGCACATCAATTATAACGTGGTATATGTTGAAGTGTAATAATAGCAGTATATCGAGTCAACTGTGAAAATAGTCCTGATCATTCTTATTTATCCCATTATTTCTCGTGGAATTCCGGTACGACTAACGTGAGTTGGTGATGCACGTACATGTGTGGTTAAAACATGTACGGTACCTGAAGTATTAATCGTCAATACTGAACAGAGGATCACAAAATACAGTCTTTTATCCTAAATAGAAATCCACAGCTGTCTTCCACTGATGTATGTATGTACCCTCTTGTTCACTTCCTCTATCAAACGTCCTCTTCTCCTCTTTCTGCCAAACAAAGTCTTGGTAATACATATGGCAGGAATTTATTAAAGACAAATGTTTTCAATGGAGGAAACTTTGAGCTCGTTCCGACCCGCACGATATGACTTGCAAGACGATCGACTTTTTCTCACACAAGATGATTTACCGAAACCTCCGACGAAGAATGCACAAAACTCTACTTCAAAAATGCAAAGGGAATCTAGTGTAGCAAGAACGAAATGACAATGTATTGGCGTTTTCAAGTAATATTCTCTTGTTGTTGTAGTAGTAATTAACTGAGAAGAAAAAAAGGAGAAAATGTAAGTACAGTAAATGGATATAATTTTATAGTCAAAACAAACGAACCAATTATATCAAAACACTCTGACCAGACACCAGTTTATGGGGATTAAGGGGGTGCGGGAGTAGGGGGACAATCTTGGGGGGGGGGGCGTTTGGGGGTGCGGGAATAGGGGGACAGGCTTAGGGGGGGGGATAGAAAGCCTATCCCCTATTCCCGCATCCCCATAACCCACCCACCCCAAGCCTGTCCTCCTACTCCCACACCCCCGTAAATCCACCCCAAGCCCGTCCCTTACTCCCACACCCCCTAAACCCACCCCAAGCCTGTCCCGCACCCCCCTTAAGACTCTCAACAGAATCAAGTCAGGTTACTCGTCCCATGCAACCCTCCCTCCCTCCCTGTCTGTCTATTATGTCTTTCCCAGAGATCATTTTCCAAGAGCTTGTTATCATGCCTCGCCCTCACTCCCTCCCTCCTCAGTCTGACCTCCTTTGCTCTTGACACTGACGAGAGAAAGAGTAGCAGCATCTGGTCCATTATTACCCTGTCAGACATCAACACGGGATCCAGCCAGCCAGAGGAGAATCTAGCTAGACCCGCTGCTCCATTATACACACACATTCAGTCACCTCGTCTACTGGTTTAGCCGAGTTTTTTTTTTTTTTTTTTTTTTGCTTATTTTAGCAGGGGGGATCAAGGATGAGATTTCTATGTGAGAGAGAGAGAGAGAAAGAGAGAGAGAGAGAGAGAGAGAGAGAGAGAGAGAGGGAAGAGAGAGAAGACACGCTACTCTATTATTCAAGCATCCACCTCTTTTACTGAGCAACCCGAATTTGTTTTATTTTTTATTATTATTTTTTTATTTTTTTTAAATAGAAGGGATCGAAGATGAGATTTCTATGTGAGACGCACGACTTTGGTGGGATGAAGTATAAAAGGAATAATATTATGTAGTTGAATATGGAAGGTTATTACTGATGCCTTCAAACTCCACCACGAAACAAAAGATTATACTTCCATACACGACCAGGAGGACTTGTTGTTGTTTTGTAGTACAGTTTGGAGGAAGCGGTATCCCCCCCCCCCCACAACCCACCTCCATATTTAAGGGACCCTGTGATGTAGTCAGAAAGTTGGAGTTAAATGAGTCCTTCAAATGTTGCTACGAAACACCACCTATATGGAAGGAGGTTGTTTCATGGCATTGTCAGGAGGAATCAGAAGCCTCTAATTTTCATACACGATCATAGGGTCCTTAAGATCAACTACAAATGGTTAACTTTCTTCGGGTATCCAGGCACAAAGGAGGAGGGAGTGAGGTTACGTTAAGGTGGTCATTCTTTTTCTTTTTTGGTACATACATTGGAGTGCCTTGATTCCTCCAAAGTATGCTAGGAAACAGAACCAGAAGAGCATAAAATAATGATGTTCTGTTGCATGGAATAGTAGTTTGGAGGATTCAGCAGTTGCTCCAGATTTACCAACACAAAACAACTTCCCCCTTAAGGTGTCTGTCTGTACGTGGATCAATAGTGAACTTTCTCCCAAATCACCCACTGAACTATAACTCAGAGGGGTACGACGACCACTTGATGACGACCCCTAATACCACTACCCCTTGAACCACACCCCTATAACAACCCTTCATCACACACACACCCCTTCAACCACACCCCTCCATCACTCATATAAGCCTACTCCTTCAACCACACCCCTCCATCACTCATATAGGCCTACTCCTTCAACCACACCCCCTCCATCTCTCATATAGGCCTACTCCTTCAACCACACCCCTCCATCACTCATATAGGCCTACTCCTTCAACCACACCCCCTCCATCTCTCATATAGGCCTACTCCTTCAACCACACCCCTAACAACCCTTCATCACACACACACCCCTTCAAACACACCCCTCCATCACTCATATAAGCCTACTCCTTCAACCACACCAGATTTACCAACATAAATTTTCCCCCTTAATTAAAGAGAAGTAATGTGTTGTGGAGAAATGGAAGGCTAATGATCACTCACTCCAAATAATTAATGGCAGCAAACAAAAAAAAGACTCCTTCCACCATATTTATGAACTTAGATGATGCGTTTTATACCAAGAGTTTTATAGTGGTATAAGTTGGCCCCATTTCTTTACCCACAACAGATTACTTTCCCCTCAATTAATGGTAGTATAATATCCCACGGTACTAAGCCACATAATTATACAGTATAGACAAGGACACTGAACTATAGAAGCAAGATTTTAATAGACGTCATTTGTGGGTTTCCCGAACAAGCTAAGAAAGTAAATAAACAATGACCTCACACTGCAAAAGAAGGTTAAATCTATTATATAAATGCCTGGATTAAAATGAAAGCAGCTACAACACCACCTTACTCCAATAATATTATTATCATATGAAACTAGAATTCAATTAAATAATGTAACTTGAAGAATACGACGATGCAATCCACTTGACCCTCCGATAATTTTAGATAATGTTAGAACCATAATACCACACAGACAAAATTGAACAGTAGGGCCCATGATTAAGAATATTGCATCTTACTTCTGACGTCTAGTATTATCCCGGATAGGTTAGGCGAGATTAGGAAGGGCTGTGTTTACTGATACAAGGTTAGTTAAGTCCAGTTAGACGAGTTGAAATTAAATTATTATTAGATCAAACGAGGCGTGTACTTGACCTGTTCTGTTACTACTTGTATTGAACCCCTCAGCCCCCCCCCCCCCTAACCCCCCACTCCACCACCCCCCACACACACAGACACACACACACACACACACAAGCAGTAGGAAAAGAGTTTTAGGCTTGGTAGAGTTTCACTAAAATAGGCCAAGTGAGGGCAGGCTGGCAGGCAGACACTACACTATTAGGTTGGTGGTTGTGGGGTTGGGGTGAGGAGGTGTATAGGCTACGGACGTGTCAATGACTGCGTGTGGGAAGTGGAGCGGTTGGCAGCCCTGAATTACACCGCAAGATTGCCCCCACTTGAGGAGATGATACGTTGGCACCACTGACAGATGAGGGGTAATGTGCTGGAGGGGGGATGGTAGGAAAGAGAGGGGAGGGAGGTATGGGTTTGGATATGGGGTAGAGTATGGCAGGGGAAAAGGAAGGAAGACAGAGGCAGGGACAAGGGAATGAAGAGCAGGGGTAGGGGCAGGAGAAGATAGGGAAGCAATCAGGGGCAGCAGCAAAAGGCGACAGGGGAATAAAAGGCATAGGGCAGGAATAGAATTAGGGGCAAGAGTTGGAACAGGAAGAAAAGAAAGGATAAGGTTAGAGTTATGGGTAGTGAGCGAAATAAGGGGGCCAGGGGAGAGAAATGCAGGGGTAGAAGTAGGGGTAGGGGAGAGGAAGGCAGGGATAGAGGAGAAAAAGAGTAGGGGTGATGAAAGCAGGGGTATAAGGTAGAGGAATGCATAGGGGTAGAAGTAGAGGTAGGGGAGAGGAAGGCATAGGGGTAGAAGTAGAGGTAGGGTAGAGGAAGGCATAGGGGTAGGGGTGGTAATGGTGACCCAATTACTGGTTGGAGGAGACAGGTCAGAGGCCATCACCACGACGGATGAGGCTGTGACGAGGAGGAGGGGAGAGAAGGGGACGTGATGATGGTAGGGGTGAGGCAGGTAAGATGAGGCAGGTAAGGGTGAGGCAGGTAGGGGTGAGGCAGGTAAGGGTGAGGCAGGTATAGATGAGGCAGGTAGGGGTATAAAGGTCAGTCTCGTTGTGGTAAGAAAGACATGAGTAAGGGAGTAAGATGTTAAAGTGTGTGTTTCTGATTTGATATTGCTCTTAGATGTTTGTTTATTTTTAGGCGTGAATGTACAGCATGTGTCTGGCATTCAAATTATTCCTACTACAAGCAACCAGGAAGTACCTTTAATATGTAGCCTCTGAAAATGTGTCAACAATACAGTATAAAGTAAGACATAATTTGAAAGTGAAATGGGAATATGTAGGTAATGTTGATTATGATGATAATATGACTCAACCTGTGAGTTGATATTGTCTCTCTTCTCTCTCACATCAACAATGAACTGTAGTCAAGCACTGCTCAGATGAGGGAAAATATTTTAATGAGAGAGAAGCAAAAGCTGCCGGCGACGAAAGGTGACCACATCTCCACTGTCTCGTCTACTGAGTTACATAATGAGTATATATACGGTGCCACCTGTTGTGTCAAGTGTGAGTGGAACAGTTGTAAAATGTAAACACTTTATATGGTGCAAACTTTTATTGACAGCTTTCTATTACCATTAAAACCCCACCTACCTACCTACCTACTTACCTACATACCTACTCACCTACCTACCTACCCACCTACCTACCTACCCACCTACCTACCTACCTACCTACCTACCTACTTACCTACATACCTACTCACCTACCTACCTACCCACCTACCTATCTAACTACCCACCCACCCACCTACTTACCTACCTACCTACCTACCTAACTACCCACCCACCCACCTACTTACCTACCTACCTACCTACCTACCTACCTACCTACCTACCTACCTACCTACTCACCTGCCTACCTACCTCTCCAATGTACTACCAAATGTGTAATACCCCCTTAACCTGTTCATAATTATGTGTAGATACGGATATGCAATCATTCACACATATTACACATGCACATAAATTATAAACAAAGCACATTCTTTCATCGACTGTTCAATAGATTAAAAAAAAAAGTTATAGATAAATTCGAACGCGAGAAAACAATAATAAAAAAAACAATCATAAGTGTATTAATTTTCACTCGAGTATAAACAGTATTTTCATTATCATTTTTTTTTTTTTTTCTCTTCAACGGACCGACACATAATAATCATAATCCTAGGCCAGCAGCAGCGTCGACTCCTTGGTCTGCTACTCAATGAAGGAAAGGTTTCGTAACAACAACAATGGCCCCGTGGTAATCCGGAAATGAACCTCAAAAAGAGAAGAGAAGAGAAGAGAAGAAGGAGAGAGAGGAAGCAGATTGAATGGTGGTGATAAATAGAAAGATAGACGGATAGATAGATAGATAGATATATAGATAGACAGATTGAATGGTGGTTATAAATAGAGAGATGGACGGATAGATAGATAGATAGATCGATTGAGAGATAGATAGATAGATTGATAAATAGAAAGATGGACGGATAGATAGATAGATGGATTGAGAGACAGATAGATAGATAGATAGATAGATAGATAGAGATAGAGAGAGATTGATTGATTGATAGATTGATCGTAAGAGAGAGAGAGAGAAAGAAATAGACATATTGATAGATAGATTGATAGTAAGAGAGAGAGAGAGAGAGAAAATAAACCCACCCTATAACTCTGCCTGGGGCCCCCACTTGGCACTAGGGTTCTCTCTCTCTCTCTCTCTCTCTCTCTCTCTCTCTCTCTCTCTCTCTCTCTCTCTCTCTCTCTCTCTCTCTCTCCTCTCCTCTCTCTCTCTCTCTCTCTCTCTCTCTCTCTCTCTCTTTCTTTCTGTGTGTGTGTGTGTGTGTGTGTGTGTATGTATGTAGACCGGTCCTCCCTGGCTTTCTCCTCACTTGGCCCAGACCAACTCCACACACACACACACACACACACACACACACACACACACACACACACACACACACACACACACACACACACACACACACACACAGGTCACAAGTCCAGACATAAGGTCATTTCCCCGTACCTGATTACTGTTGACATCACTAAGACCATTCATTATATGTGTACAGACACGAGCACTAATTGCTATACAGGTGTGCTTCGAATACCTATAGAGACATACGTAAATAAATGCACAATAATATCTCCATTAGAATTTGTTAGTTTGTTCAAAGTTTCAACCAAACCTGTTATACTTATTAGTGCTCGTGACTGTACCTTTCATTTCTCATCCTACAATCATTATTATGCAAATAGTTTCAGGGAAATCATTAAGAACAAAATAATTAGTATGTTTGTTAATTGCTCTACAATGTCTGATAATTATATTAATCTGTTCCATTATTGTTACTCAGGAAAGTCGTGTAATATGATTTTGCTTTAGCATTTACAAATTGACTTTATGCATCACTATTAATACACAAACTTTGCATCAGTTATTACATATTACTATTACTATTACTATATAAACCAACTATGTATAGTAGCTCAAAAAAATCATAAATTAATATCTGACACAAGCTATTAAATTTAACAGTAACGTATTACTAGTACCCTACAAATTATCATATGTAGCTATAATATCACATACTACCATTCCTCCATTTTTATTTTCATTATTTTTTTTTTTTTACATATCACGGGTCAGGTTACTCACGGACGACCACAAGGGGCATCAGTGTTGGAAGTCACATATCCTCACGTTCACAAACCTATATATGATGCCAAGGGTTTCACTGGGATCTGCAACCGTGGAATGTTGGTGGTCTTTTTTTTTTTTTAAGGTTTGATGATGAGGATCGTAGTGGTGGTTTTTTGGCGGTGGTGATTCATGCCCGTAACGAGGTCCAGGTCGTGACCACGCACATACACACACGTACAGTTGCGTACAAATGACTGGAGGCCACCCAGTGCATCGTAGCGGTAACCTGTGCTCGCTGCAGTCGGAGAAAAAAAAAAACACACACACAACAATATTTCGGTATGTTGAGGGGGGTCATCTCTATCTGCTGTGGACCAACTCAAGGGGCTATACAGATACTGACTCCTTCAAACCATGCCAGGAAACGAACAGTACATTACTACTACCTATACTACGAGTGGGGAGATGTGTTTTGTAATAATAGTTTAAAGGAATCAAGTGTCCCTCCTTCTCGCTCGCTCGCTCTCAACAGACGATCCTCCTTATAGGGTACGACTCCCTGACAGAAGTATACCAAAATTTATGCAAAAGTAGAAGTGAGCGCCAATTTTGCTTTCAACACAACCATCGTGCTTAAAATCTGACGCAGGGGAATAATTTGAGTCGTGGTTATGGTAAGGAGAAACCCACTTAACTTGAAAACAACAGGTGCATTGTTCTAAGCGAGATATGTAGGTACAACTTTTCTCAGGTACTGGGGCTACGGGTGTGGTTTTGTGGTTGTGGTTGTGTTGTGGTTGTTGTTGTAATGTAGTTGTGGTTTTGCAGTTGTAGTGGTGTTGTATTGTCGTTGTGGCTGTGTTGTAGTGGTGGTTTGTTGTGGTTGTACTGTTGTTTTGTGGTTTTGCAATTGTAGTGGTGGTTGTATTGTCATTGTGGCTGTGTTGTAATGTTGGTTATGGTTGTAGTTGTGTGGTGATACCGTATATATATATTGGATGTGGACAAGGCAGACCAAGTAGGGTAGAGGTGTGGGATGGTACTTGCGCGCCTTCAAATTTTCCTCCTTGTAACAGGTTAAATTAGCAGCTACAGCGGGACCGTAACTCTAAAGAGACCCAATCCCCCCGGCACCTCCATGGCACTATCAGATGCTGAGAGGCTGGACGGAATGGGTTGCTTGATTCGTCTCGCGTTATCTTAGTGGTTACGCTGATGCTCTCTGTTGTCTCCTCCTCTCCTCCTACTCCTCTTCCTTCTTTTCCTTCTTCTTCTCTTCCTCCTCCTTCTCCTGCTCCTGCTCCTCTTACTTCTTCTCCTCCTTTTCCTTTTCCTCCTTCTTCTCTCCACCTCCCTCCTCCTCCTCCTCCTCTCCTCATATTCCTATTCCTTCTTCTCCTCTTCCTTTTCCTTCTTCTCCTACTCCTTCTCCTCTCTTCCTCCCTTACTTTTTTCTTGTTTACATTAATAATTAAAAAAGAAGTTGGTTTACTCAATGGGGCCAGGGAAGTAACGGAGGCTGAGGTCTGCTGGCAAGTCTAGTCTACATTATATACTCCCTCCCTCGTTGTCCCTTCAGATACACGAGTGAGGTGAAGGTCATACAACGCCCCCTCCCCTTCCCTTCCCTCCTGCAGACATATATAGTAACACCTTGGGCCAGAATCTCGTCCCATCTATTTACTAAAGTGGAGGTTTGTTGCTTGGTATATTATTTTTTTTTTGTTTTTTTTGTCGACCATTCACCTGTTTCCTTCCAGCTGCCAGACAATCACGAGAGGGGAAATAATACACTTTGGGTACTTTAAAGTCCCTTGCTTCCTCCAGGACTATGGCAAGAAACAAGATCTGTTTAACAAAATTAATGTTGCATGGTTTGTTGCTTGGAATAAAGAGAAGGAATCACTTGCTTCATATTTACCAACAACGCTGTACTACTATACTATACTATACCCCTTAATGTTACAGGTGCTGATGACGAGATTCCAGAGTACAGTATATAGCTTGTAAATAATTGTTGTCGTCGTTGTGTTAATGTCTGTTGTAATTTGTCCTCGCTTGTGTTACATATAACGAATGATAATGAGATTTGAAATAAAAAAAAGTGGTCCTAGTGTTTCTGCTATATAGCTTGAAATGAAGTATAACTATATGTAGTGGTGTTTTATATAATGCGCTTTTGGTTGTTGTATCAACATTTTGGCTCCTAATATTATAAAACAAATTACTTAGGCCTACTCGTATACTGAGGCACTATAAAAAAGATATAGTCGGTAAAATTTGGAGATATCAGTAGCAGTCCAATTCGGTTATGGGTTAAGGTGGTAATCATTTATCTTGGTACTTACATATGGAGTGCCTTGATTCCTCTAAACTAGGCTAGGAAAACAGGACCCAGCAGAGCAAAATATAATGGTGTTCTGTTGCTTGGAATAGTTTGGAGGATTCATCAGTCGCTCCAGAATTACCAACACATAAAAACAAACTTTCTTTCCACCTCCATATTATGTGTGAAGGTTGAAGGTGTTTGTCTTGTTATGGAATGCCTGCATGGACAAATCTTGGGTTAGAGTGTAAATGGAAGTTTGGTGTACTGAGTCAACACAGGGGACACACATACACACAATGGATGGACAGTCATATGAAGGTTGTATGTATTTAATGTTTGGTGAAAGGCTAAATAACCATTGCCTTTTTAATATATATATATACCCTTTCTCACCCTTGCAAAAAATATAAAAATTAATGACACCCAGAGTCAGACAAATTAACCATTCCTTTTTAATATATACCTTTCCTTACCCTCACACATACACACACACAAAAAAGGACAAACAGATCCGGAGAAAGAGACCATAATGTAGAGGTGTCATGTACAGTCGTTTAGCCAAATTAGTGTTCTTTGTAATGTATGCTAGGTTAGGTTAGGTTAGGTTAGGTTAGGTTAGGTTAGGTTTGGTTAGGTTAGGTTAGGTTAGGTTAGGTTAGGTTAGGTTAGGTTAGGTTAGGTTAGGTTAGGTTAGGTTAGGTTATGTACAGTCGTTTAACCAAGTTAGTGTTCTCAGTAATGCATGAGTGGTTGGTCTGCATGGACGCGGCATTGCTTGGGTTGCATGACTTTCAATATTACTCTTAATTCATGAGTTTTCCTTTTTAGAGTTTCCTTCTGGCATTTAATCTGGCAAACTGCTCCTTGTACCTGATTCATACACTGGAGGGGAGGGAGCCTTGTCAATTTATCACCTACTTTACTGCTGGGTGGGTTTTCTTACCTCTGAGAAGGAAATTATTCTCTCTTTCTCTCTCTCTCCCTCTCTGTCTCTCTTTCCCTATCTCTCTCTCTCTCTCTCTCTCTCTCTCTCTCTCTCTCTCTCTCTCTCCTCTCTCTCTCTCTCTCTCTCTCTCTCTCTCTCTCCTCTCTCTCTCTCTCTCTCTCTCTCTCTCTCTCTCTCTCTCTCTCTCTCTCTCTCTCTCTCTCTCTCTCTCTCTCTCTCGCCTTTATTTTTATAGTGAACTGTAAATAATGCATCTGGGAAAAAAAATATCAATGAAGATCTCGCTCGTCTGAACACTTTACAAAGACGTGTTCTGTGTGGACATGCAAGTTGGTGATGAGGTTGTGGTGATAATACAGACCTCCAGGAACTTTTTTCTTTTGACTCCCTGGATCATTATTATTTTAAGGGGAGAATATATATAGTTCTGACATTTTTTGGAGATTATGATTCCTCCAAACTATTCTAGGTAACAAGATGCCATTATTTTTCTTCAACTGGGTCTGTTTTCTGGCATACTTTAGAGGAATCAAGGCGCTGTAATGTACCAAACACATCAAGGGTTCGTAACAACAACAACTAGAAATAATTTGAGTACATTCATTTTCTAGCACCAAAATTATTATTATTATTATTATTATTATTATTATTATTATTATTATTATTATTATTATTATTATTATTATTATTATTATTATTATTATTATTATTATTATTATTATTATTATTATTATTATTATTATTATTATTATCTTTTTAACCAATGTTCTGTGTACCAAATCCTGAGGCCGATTGTACAGCCACCATCAAATATCCAACGACACTTTCCTTCCATCGTAGTAAATATCTTGGTAATAAAGAACAACACGTGTATGATTTTACAGCACCTCATAAAAATAATTGAGGGGGATTGAGTAGATGTAAGGTGTTGTTGTATGATTATATTTTGATATGATACTGATTTATTATTTGCACAATGGAAGGAATGTGTCGGTGGTTATTTGATTGTGGCTGTACTTCTAAATGGTGAGTGTAAAGGCTGTTTGAAGATAATACTTTATATTACCCTTCCTTTATCAATTAATTACCCCGTATATTAAATGGTGGGTGAGTGTGTCAGAAGATTTCCCTTAATATTACCCTTTGTTTATTTACTTTTCATTACCCTTTGTATTATAAGGGTGTGTTAGAAGACATCCCTTAATAATACCCTTTGTTTATTTACCATTCACTACCCTTTGTATTTTAAGGGTCTGTTCTAAGATTAACCATTATATTACCCTTCAATATGTGTTCAACGAGGCTATAACTATTTTATTGGCTTGGCAAGTGTACAATAAACAAGAGATCATTCCTAAAAAAAAAAAAAAAAAAAAAAAAGTAAAGAAAAAGTAAAGAAAAAGAACAGGTAGGCCTCCGCGGGGCATTAACCCATCATCAGACCTGGGAAATATGACAGTGGAAACCCAGGGTAGCCAACCACTCCGTCACTACCCCCTCCATCCCCCCTCATGTACCCAGGGCAGCCAACCTATCACACACCCAAGTGGTATCATTAGGGAAGGTGATTGTGTGATTGTAGGTGAGTGGTGAATGGTGGCTTTGGTTGGTTGGTTGATTGGTTGGTTGGTTGGTTGGTTGGTTGGTTGATTGGTTGGTTGGTTGGTTGATTGGTTGGTTGGTTGGTTGGTTGGTTGGTTGGTTGGTTGGTTGGTTGGTTGGTTGGTTAGTTGGTTGGTTGGTTGGTTGGTTGGTTGGTTGGTTGGTTGGTTGGTTAGTTGGTTGGTTGATTGGTTAGTTGGTTGGTTGGTTGGTTGGTTAGTTGGTTGGTTGATTGGTTGGTTGGTTGGTTGGTTGGTTGGTTGGTTAGTTGGTTGGTTGGTTGGTTGGTTGGTTGGTTGGTTGGTTAGTTGGTTGGTTGGTTGGTTGGTTGGTTGGTTGGTTGGTTGGTTGGTTGGTTAGTTGGTTGGTTGATTGGTTGGTTGGTTGGTTGGTTGGTTGGTTGGTTGGTTAGTTGGTTGGTTGATTGGTTAGTTGGTTGGTTGGTTGGTTGATTGGTTGGTTGGTTGGTTGGTTAGTTGGTTGATTGGTTGATTGGTTAGTTGGTTGGTTAGTTGGTTGATTGGTTGGTTGGTTGGTTGGTTAGTTGGTTGGTTGGTTGATTGGTTGGTTGGTTGTTTGGTTGGTTGGTTGGTTGGTTAGTTGGTTGGTTAGTTGGTTGGTTGGTTGGTTGGTTGGTTGGTTGGTTAGTTGGTTGATTGGTTAGTTGGTTGGTTAGTTAGTTAGTTGATTGATTGGTTAGTTGGTTGATTGGTTGGTTGGTTAGTTGGTTGGTTGGTTGATTGGTTGGTTGATTGGTTGGTTGTACAGACACAGGATTAAGTTCTTCTTATATTTATTCCCAAAACAAACATATACTAACTATTCTTCTTTGCTTCCTTCGAGCGGTAGATAGTTCGTTAATTAAGGGACCCTGTATTGTAGTTAGAAAATTTGGAGGTAAGTGAGTCCTTCAAACATTGCCACGAAACACCACCTATATCGAAGGAGCATGTCTCGTGGCATAGTCAGGAGGAATCAGAAGCCACCCACCAACTCTCACACATGATCACAGGGTTCTTAAAAAGGGGGAAAACTGAAGGGACACCGATTCCTCCAAACTATATCAGGAAACAAACCACCCATGTATATGAGATTAGGGTATATGTTTTGTAGCATAGTTTGGAGGAATCAGTAGTCCTCTAATTTATCATCAAGAGTCTCTCCCCCTTAATTAAATGAAATAAGTGTAAACGTATCAGAGACAAAAATTATCTCGAGTAATTTTTTTTTTTTTTTTTTTTTTTTTTTGTCCGGGAAATAATTCAAAATCTCAACCAGCTGTGTAAATTATTGTGTGTGGAAAAAAATATTGAACGAAATATGAATATAGGTGAACTTTAGTCCTTCGGTAGGTAGGTATGCAGAGAGAGAGAGAGAGAGAGAGAGAGAGAGAGAGAGAGAGAGAGAGAGCAAGGATAAACAAGGTGGACGGTATTGACGTGAAGAAAATGTTTTGAGTTGTGAAAGTCAATGATGGTTTTCGAAAGTTTTACGGCAAACGGGTGGAAAAAGGAGGATAAAAAGGAGAGAGAGAGAGAGAGAGAGAGAGAGAGAGAGAGAGAGAGAGAGAGAGAGAGAGAGAGAATGAGAATACAGTGAATGTTGATTCGCATGTCGTGAGAGAGAGAGAGAGAGAGAGAGAGAGAGAGAGAGAGAGAGAGAGAGAGAGAGAGAGAAGATATACGTACGATAGACAGACAGACAGACAAATGAACAAACAAACAGACAGACAGAAAATAAAACATAGATTACAACGGGACTAAAAGGTCGATGAGAGAAATAAAATCATCCTTCCATCGCACTTCAAATTTGTTTTAGGGGAAAGCGTCAAGAAGCAGTGATGACCGGTTTGAATTGTGTCAGGGGAGGTGTAAATATTGACACCTCACACACACACACACACACACAGAGAGAGAGAGAGAGAGAGAGAGAGAGAGAGAGAGAGAGAGAGAGAGAGAGAGAGAGAGAGATGAACGTTCGACACCGGCTTGCTTTTCGAGGTCAGGTTAAAGGGTGTCTGTCTGTCATCTGTCGTGTATGTAAGGGTGAGTTGGTGGGGCGCTGTGTTGTGTTCCTGCTGACTCTACCATACTGTGTTGTGTTCATGCTGACTCCTCCAATTAACCAGACAAACAGACTCACAAATAGACTAACAGGTAAACAGGCAGACAAACAGACAAGTAGATAAAGAACAGAACAATTTGCCTTAAAAAAAAAAAAACGTTCTTCCTCTTCCATTCAGCCAGGAGGAGTATCGGTTGAGTGTCTATCTGTGACCAAGGACTCGACCCTTGACGAGGTTAACATGATCCGATGCACTCCAGAGACTTGCCATTGTGTCCGTACAGTTGTGGACACGTGGAACCCACACACAAGAAACGAGCCCCTCATTGGGGAAGAACTATATATTTCCAGAGATTTTTCCTGAGTATGCTAGACTGTAACTTTAAGGGCGCGGGTTTAAACACCCAGAAAAAAATGGGACTGTAATGCTAATTGGTCCCTGAAAATGAATCTTGGATTTGGATTACTACTGTATGGTTGGGATAAGACTGCATCTTCAATAAAGCAACTTTAGAGTAAATCGAGTGGTTGTAAGTTTGATAATACGTTCATAAATAAGCCTTTTACGTGTGCATAAATGAGTTGCTCTGCTTACGAATTTCTAAAGCTATTTTATGACTGCCTCCCTGCGTTTGACACGAGGGAAAGCCTGGGTGTTATAATATCGAACTTTTATTGAGGCAAACTAGAAAGAGCAGCAGCATCATAAAATATTTCTCTCTAAAAATAATGAACAAACGAGAGCTTTGCTGGAGAGAAGTGAGGATGAGTCAGCAGGAGGTAAACAAAACGTGAGACGAGAGCGAGCTTTATATACCATGAAACGGGTCATTCATTATTCACATGCATCTTACAGGTACGTGTAAACTCGTGATACGTAATTTCTGACTAGAGACGAACGGCAGGCACCAGACACACACACACACACACACACACACACACACACACACACACACACACACACAGGGTAGATTCCACAGTGGTATTGGTTTTGTTAGCTTCTCAACCAACCACACCCTTGTAAGGCTTCATTATTTTACAAAAGCTGAGTATCCACATTCACAAAATCTAGGAAACAGTAAGATAAGGATGATCACTGCATAGCTTACTCGCCAAATTCATTACGTAATTCACCCATAATAAATTTACTGTGGATTCGACCCAAAAACTTAGATAAATATTGAGTAATTCTTATGTTTATATGCGAATTACGAAGCATTGTTTGTTGTCTTATATTTATGTATTTTAATTTCAGTATGTTGAAATGTATCCAAAAGTAGATCTGCGCAGTCTGTCGAGGAAAAGGTGAAGAGAACAAATAAGAATAATTAAAGAAAAAGGGAAGAGGGATAAGGAGAAAAGTGTATATTAGGTAAATGAGGAAGGTCAGGGGAGAATGGGGAGAAAGTGGTTGGGTTGGATAAGGAGGAAGGAAGTAAAGGAGACAGAAGAGAGGGAGGAAGTAGTGGTGGAGTGTGTGTTTGTGTGTGTGTGTGTGGGGGGGGGGGGGGGGCAGAGGGGAGGGGGGAGGGGTAGAAGAGAGAGTTTGGGTCGAAAGTAGGATTTTCTCACACGCAACAACACACACACACACACACACACACACACACACACAGAAGAGTTAGTCCACTATTTGGTACATATTTTGGGATGGACTTTCTCCTTGATTTTATCTTTGCTGACCCCGGTATGGACAAGGTGGTACTATAGGACTGGAGGAAAGGGAAGAGGAGAGGCGAGGGAGGAGAGAAGGAAGGAAGGAAGGAGAGGAGAGGAGAAGAGAGGTATGGGAGAAGAGGAGAGGGATGGTAGGAAAGGATAGGGAATGGATGAGAGGGATGGTAGGGGAGGAGAGGAGATGTAAGAGAAGATAGGAGAGGAGAGGAGAAGATAGGGAATGAATGAAGGGAAGGTAGGGTAGAAGAGGAGAGGAATGGGAAGAAGAAAGAGAAGGAAGAAAAAGGAAGAAAAATGGAAGGTAGGGTAGAAGAGGAGAGGAATGGGAAGAAGAAAGGGAAAAGGGAAGGAAGAAAAAGGGAAGATAGGGGAGGAGAGGAGAGGATAGGGAAGGAAGGAGAGGAAATGTAGGATAGAAGAAGAGAGGAAAGGGAAGAAGAAAGGTAAGGAATGAGGAGGGAAGGTAGGGTAGAAGAGGAGAGAAGAGGAAAGGGAGGAGATGGAGAGGAAAAAAAAGTGAGATGTTAGAAGTATGCAGTACAATCATTATCCCAAACACGACAAGAAGACAACCACATGTACAGAAGTCTCTCTCTCTCTCTCTCTCTCTCTCTCTCTCTCTCTCTCTCTCTCTCTCTCTCTCTCTCTCTCTCTCTCTCGTACAGTACTTTTATGTAGAGATCATCCCAGGGGCTATCTATTTTTATTATTTTTATATTTTTTTTCGTCTTCACCCAGGCACAGTTAGGTGATGCCGGCCGGTACCTTGTTAACTCACCCAGGACTTTTTTACGTTGATACAGGCAGGAGGAGTGAAGGAGGCTCTTGTACTGAACACTATTGCTGCTGAGATGTTTAGAGGGGGCCGACTTTTTTTTTTTTTTTTTTTTTTTTGTCAGTCAATGATGGGAGACTTACCGATTCCTCCCAAACCAAATGCCACAACACACATACATGCATGCACTTCTTCTCTCCCCCCCCCTCCTGTAACTGTACTCTTAGGTGTTGTTTTTGCTGAGGTGTTTAGAGGGATCATTTGCCTTCATTATTACACCGGGAGAATGAATCATTGAACCCACAGATTGACACTCAAACCTGCTGAAGAAATTTATCGTGATACATAATTTCTGACCAGAGTGTGAGGAACAGAAAGCTTCGAATCGCCTGGTATTATTCATTTCCCCACCCAGTACACCTATAGAGGCTGAGTTCGAATGCAGGATATGTGTGTGTGTGTGTGTGTGTGTGTGTGTGTGTGTGGTGCCTGCCGTTCATCTCTGGTCAGAAATTACGTATCACGAGTGTACCACGAATTCCTGTGTCCAACTGTACATGACCCCCTTACTGTGTCGTATCAAAATTGTCTGAAAATTTAGCTGGCATGGACCAACACAGTACGGTAATCATAGACATGTCATTTTTCTGACCGCCAATAAAAAAAAATCACCATGTTTGTGATTTTAAACTGAAGATTCTGATAGAGACAATACTTGTGAATGCTACTGTAAAAATTAGTAAAAAAAAAAAAAAAAAAGTAACATAATTTTTTGTTATTTAAAATATGCATCGTCGAGTGATGAAGTTTGCATTTTATTTGTATTTTTTTCTCATTATCCCAACAAGACATTATAATTGAACACTTAAAGAGCCTTAATTTACGGTTACAACATAATTTTACTCAAGTCAGTCGTGGGTGTAAAATAATAAAGCCGTATGTCGTGGCTGTCAAAATAAAAAAACGTTCAGTCTCCTCTACCCAATTATCCCCTGCATCTGGTTGGTTCGCCTCTTTCAGCACGGCGAGTCACATATGCATTTTCCTTTTTCGTCCCTTCTCGTCAGCCTCTATCCTCTCGTTCCCCTTTTCTCCTTCTTCATCACCATCACCCTCTATCCTCTACCCATTTCCCTCCACTCTTTATTTCCTCCTCTAATCACCCTCTATAGTTTTTATCTTTCTCCTCATCACACACACACACACACACACACACACACACACACACACACACACACACACACACACACACACACACACACACACACACACACACACACACACACAGAAGACATCGTGAGCACAATAAAATCGTCGAAACTCTAATAATAACTTGAATTACCAAAAAACTCACCAAGTGTACATTTTGCAATTACATTTCTTTGCCCGAAATCAGGGGTTATTATCGCTAGTTACGGCAGAAAGCGCTTCGGCGGACCGTGTAAGAGGAGGTGGGGGTGAAGACAAGATGTTTTATACAAGGTGGAGGTAGGAAGCACGTTGTTACAAAGTGGAATAAGAAGTAAGTTGTTTTTCGTGAAGTGGAAGTAGAAAGCAAGATGTTTACAAAGTGGAAATATAAAGCAAATTATTTATGCAAATTATTTACAAAATGGAAAAAGAAGCCAAGTTAACGTTGTTTACAGAGTGAAATAAGAAGTCAAGATGATGTTTATAAAGTGGAGGTAGAATGTACGTTTTTTTACAACCTGGTATAAGAACTCAATTTGTTGTTTGTAAAGTGGAAGTGGAAGGAAAGTTGTTTATAAAATGGAAGTGAAAGCCAGATTTTATATAAAGTGGACCCTACACCGGAAAAGATATCAATAGGTATGAGTGTAAACGATCGATGTCTGGCAGGATGTGTTTTGTAACTAATTCTTTTTAATTCAACTTTGTATTGTAGTGCATAATGTGTGGTCCATCGCAAGGGTCATCGTAGTTCCTGACCCAATGACCATTCTTATATATACGGTGTGAGACCGATTGAAACCAAACCTAACCTAACCTAACCTAACCTAACCTATCCTATCCTATCCTACCCTATCCTACCCTACCCTAACCTAACCTAACGTAAGCACATCGACTGAAACCTAACCTATCCTATCCTAACCAGAGCTAACCTAACCCGATCTAACCTAACCTAACCCAACCTAACCTAACTCGACCTAACCTAACCTAACATCCGGGTATCTAATCCATCTTCTCATTCCTTTCACCCATTATATAATACAGTACAGTAACTCTTAATGTCCTTTTCCCTCACCTTCCCTTCAGCATCGCAGTACAAACAACGGTAACCTTCCCAAACGTGTGTGTTCTGATCAGGTGGTAGATAATACAACACCGGCAGTGGCATCTCATAACTCTCTCATCAGCATCAGTTTTTTTTTTTTTTTTTTTTTTTTTTTTTGCCCAGTTCGATTCACCACCATTTGTCCAAGAGTTGTCATTTAGCGGTGATTCATGGTCATTGCCTGGGACGGGACCCATGCAAGGGGGAGCAGTACTTGGAAGGAAGTAATTGTATAGCAAGCAAAAAATAAAGAAAGGAATGAGGGAGTAAATATAAAAATATGTGTGAATGAATGAGGAATGAATATGAATGAATGAATAAATAACGAATGAAGGAGAAATGAATATGAACGAATGAATAAATGAATGAATGAATGAATAACGAATGAATAAATGAATGAATAATGAATGAATGATGAATGAATATTGAATGAATGAATGATGAATGAATATTGAATGAATGAATGATGAATGAATTATTAATGAATGAATACCACTAATAAGGAACAGGGGTTGAAATGAATGAAGGAGAACAATGAATGGCACGAGAGAAAGGTGGTTCCATCCTCTCTTCTTTATTTTCCTTTATATTCTTTCCTCTACCCACTCCTTCCCCCCTCCTTCCTCCCTCCTCACCCCCTTCCTTCCCTTCCCTCTCCCTCACCCCTCACTCCCTTCCTTCCCTTCCCTCTCCCTCATCTCTCACTCCCTTCCTTCCCTTCCCTCTCCCTTACCCCTCACTCCTTTCTTTCCCTTCGCTCTCCCTCACCCCTCACTCCCTTCCTTCCCTTCGCTCTCCCTCACCCCTCACTCCCTTCCTTCCCTCCCTCCCCCCTCACTCCCCTCCTTCCCTCCCCCCTCACCCCTTCCTGGGTACTGTTTTCACCCCACGTGTACCACCAGTATAATCAAGTACAAGACAGTGGTGTGTAGGAGAACTTGTTTTCACTTACGGTAACTGTGGGAACCCTAACCACAACACCACTGCCACCATCACCACCACCACCAACAACAACAGTACCATCATCACCTCCACCAACACCATCACTACCACTACAACTACTACCATCACCAACACTGCCATCACCATCACCACCAACACCATCACTACCACTACAACTACTACCATCACCAACACTGCCATCACCACCACCTCCAACACCATCACTACCACTACAACTACTACCACCACCAACACTGCCATCACCATCACCACCACCATCACCAACACCATCACCAACACCAACAGTACCATCACCACCACCAACATTACCATTACCACCACTACCACTACCACCACTACCACCAGTACTGTCACCACCATCATCACCAATAATAACCACAATAATAACTACAACCACTTACAACACCAACAATTTCAAACCACCACCACCACAACAACAACAACACCTACTGTACACCAACAAAAACCACCACCACATTCATTACAACCAACACCACAACCAACGCTAACACTACTATCATCACCACCATTACCACCACCATTACTACAACAACACACCCACTTTTCTCTCATTCTACATCAGCAATAAAATGGAGAACATCCCAGTACTTGCCAACACGTAACTGTCCCCGAAACCCAATGTCAGTGAACTCTGTAAAATCATATAATAAATAACAGCTGACAGCCTCAATAATGTTTAATGATCCTGCCTGTCGTATAAGTAAACACCAACAGGTCGTCAATTTGTTAGCCTCATGAGAACCT
The DNA here is from genome assembly GCA_034508575.1 of Petrolisthes manimaculis. NCBI lineage: Eukaryota > Metazoa > Arthropoda > Malacostraca > Decapoda > Porcellanidae > Petrolisthes > Petrolisthes manimaculis. Next base: position 4,429 of record JAWZYT010004026.1, on the reverse strand, counting down.
AAACTCTTGTTGATCTAATTTGCTTAAGAAACTATATCATTATATCCATTAAGGTCATTGTTATTACTCATTATAACAATATACATGTTTGTTATCCTTTGATTAACCCTCTGATGTTTCTATATATTACTAACTTCTTTTTTTTTGGTGACCATTTACAACTATAATCATCAACTTACTATTAGCTAAAATTATCCCAGTCTCCATCAGCATATTATATTTGTATTGAGTTGCTCTTCATTAAATACATCCAATATAATACCCCAAATAAACCACTCCATTAATTGCTCCCTCCTTTCATTAACACCCACTAAATACCCACATTAATACCCACATTAATACCCACTAAACATCCTCCAATTCATCTCCTCTTCCAATCCTAAATCAATATCTCTAGTCCTCCTCAATGTTTCGCTCTTTCCCCTCCCTTCCTTCCTTCCTCCCCTCCCTTCATCCATGCCAGCTTGAGTTTAGGCCATGGAGCTAGAATGGTTAGGCCCTCCATGTGGTCGGTGTCAGGAAAAGTGTAAGGAAGGGATGGGTTGGTATGGTGTGGTGTAGCGGCTGTGGCCATTACCGCTCCATTAACAGACTTTCTCCACTAAAAGGTCCATTAACACTTGACATGCTGAGGCCAAACTTCCTCCTCCGTCTAGCTGTCTACCTTACACACACAGACTCACATACAAAACAAAACACACACACACACACTAACACATAAACCAAACACACAGACTAACACATAAAACAAAACACACACACACTAACACATAAAAAGCACACACATACACTAACACATAAAACAAACACACAAACACTAACATACACAATACACACACACACTAACACATACACACTTTTTAATTACATTATTTTATTTTTTTAAATTACATTAAAAAAAAAAATTACATTACAATTTTTTTTAATTACATTAAAAAAAATTAAGTACATTATTTTTTTAATTACATTATAATTTTTTTTTTTTTTAATTACATTGATTTTTTTTTTTAATTACATTAAAAAAAAAATTAATACATATAATTACATTAAAATTTGTTTGTTTGTTTTTAATTACATTAATTGCTCAAAGCGAGGGATGCCGTTCAGGAGGTGTAAGGCAAGAAGGGACTCAGATGTAAGGCTAAGCGAAGACGACATGCAGGTGTGAGAGAATATATTAGTGGTTGAACACAGGTGGACGAAGATGCTATGTAAGACGGAGGTGAATAATTCCTATCCCCAAGCACGTTCATCGCATCCCACATACCAAGTGGAGGAGGAAGGGAGAGAGGGAGGGTTCGGGATTAAAAATGAATGAGAAGGGGAATGTTAGAGAACCGGTCGTGTGGGTCGGAATGAGGGCAGGAAGGCAGGCAGGGACTGGGTAATGGACGTGAGAGTTGTACAGTAGCAAGAGACAGGTCAGCAACTCTCAGTCTTGTACCCCTCCAGTTCTCTGTCCTCACCTGTGAAGTAAAAAGTGAGAACGGTCCAAAAAGCATGTTAAGTTTCACATTGAGGTTGAAGGAGCATTAATTTAAAAGAGTGAGAGAGTTGCTGGGAATCCAATTTATATTTGACAAATCGTCCTTGTGGCAAAGTAAATGTATATCAACCCAATTCTTTAAACCTTGTATCGACCCACTACTGAAAGGTTGTCGAACTGACGCTTCCAGGCAACACGTCAGGTCAGAAGGACACCGCTTGTCTAAATTAAAATGAATGATGGCAAATTATCACCGTGGCAAGTTCGTGAGTAATTGAGGGTAATAGTACAGCAAAGTCACGCAGTTCAGAGGCGCCCCGGCTGCTCTCAATCACTCCTGCCACGTGAGAAGGCCAAAAAAAAGGTATAAAGATGAGTGTAATGACGCCTCCATCCCGCTGGTGGCGCTGCAGGTGGTAAGGGCGGAACATCCGGTTGCTTGG
>JAWZYT010004025.1:62500-107500 GCA_034508575.1 Petrolisthes manimaculis | reverse complement strand
TTTATTAACATCAAAATAATGTATTCTATTTTTATTAGTTGGAATATCACACACACCTTCGTCTCAGGTGTCATATAAAATGTTCTAGTGGTAGTCAGTCAGATCACATTATGGTATTAGAGTTAAATCTTTTTCTATGTTGCTTTAGTTCTCTATGGCAAAAAATTCTACAGTTAAATGAGATATAACCTGTGCCTAATAATTATTCACGTACTATTTATTTATACCTTTCATTTCAGTATATTTATTATCATCACTGGTCTCATCTTTTCTCCCTTTTTACCTTTCATACTGTTACTCATTCTCATCTTCTTTCTCTTCTTTCCTAACTTCTCCTCCTCCTCCTCCTTCTCTTCATTCTCTTTTAAACTTCCTCCTCCTATAAATCTCTTCTTTCCTTCTCCTTTTTCCTAACATTTCCTCCTACTCCTTCTCTTCTTCCCTTCCTCCTCGTCCTCCTCCTCTTCTAGTCTCTCTTCCTCGCACCACCACCACCACCACCACCACCACCTCTTCTTCTTCTTCTTTCTCTTCCTCCCACCACCACCACACCACCACCATCACCTGTCTCCCTGAATACGGCAGTGCAGCTTTCACCCCAACCCAGTCCCAAGTAGTAGCGGTCCAGACGGGATGACCCCACCCTACACACACACACACACACACACATACACACAAACACTAACTCACTCTTGCACACACACATACATACAAACATACATACACAGACATATACCCACACACACACTCACAAACAAAAACACACACACAAACTCATTTTTGTACACACACACACATACATTCACAGACATATACCCCCACACATATACACACAAATTCACTCGCTCTTACACACCCACACACGCATACATAGTTTATTACATACATACACAGATACACACACACATTAACTCACTCTTGCACACATACTCACACTAACATATTCTTACACACAAAGAGAATAGCTCATTTTTACACACATTCTCGCACGCTTAATGGTTAGCTTATGTTCTTTGTATAGGAAGCAGACAAAAGAGTGTCTCATAATTATAAAGGCTTATTTAAAAGTGTGACGTAGTATAGTGTACATACTGAAAATTAAGGAGCAGCCTTTGTTAAAAACGTTTCGCTTTTAACCCGATATAATTGTCTATATAGAAACGTTGTCACCCATTTCACTCTTCCATTGGTGCATATCATTATACTGTATTGCTATCATGCCTTTTGTTTTCACTTCCTCAGTTTGTATGTTTACTCATTTGCATTGCCTTTCACCTACTATACAAGATATACACAATTATCTGTATGCTCACGAATTTGTATTAACTCTAACCTACTACACAATAAGTATACACAATTATTGGAGTTGTGAATTATCAGTGATCCATGGAGTGCTAGGGGTTGACGAAAGTTTTGCTTCCACCTGTGCCGTCTGTTCCGTGTGTGTGTGTGTGGGGGGGGGGGGGGGGGTAAAAGGAGGTGAGAGGAAATTATAGGGTGTGGAAGAGCCGAGGGAAGGGATGGGTGCCGGGTGGGGCTAAAAAGGCGAGTGGAAGGAAGGCTATCACTTACTGAGAAAGAAAGGGAAGAGGAAGGGCATTGACACACACACACAAAATGGAATACGCACACACACACACACACACACACACAAAATGGAATACACACACACACACACACACACACACACAAAATGGAATACACACATATACACAAAAGGGAATAATCAGAGAGAGAGAAAAAAAAAAGAAGAGGAATTAAGAATATACATTTACAAGTGAAGTATACTAATTTTAGCAGACCTTGATTATAAACTCTTGTAGTTGTAACTATATATTAAGCTGTTGTTGACCTTACATACGTCGTTCAATTTGTTGTGTCTCACCTACTACTGTGCTCAATATCTCGATCCTCGTTGACCTTGTGTTACCTTGATTCATATTATATTAGACTGGGTCACTTCACTGTTCAGCTGATACATTTGTTGGGTGGGATTATCTTTTTTTGAGGTCACATAATTTTTTTTTTTCTTGAATTTGCGTCAATAAAAATCGACAATACTGAAAGTACTGTACACACCAGCAAATAACAAAAATATATTGGTACTCCATCAAAATCTATTACAGAAAATGTATTACATAGAAAACGAATGTAAACAAACATTTTAAAGGCATTACTATATTATTTGATATGAATTATACTTATGTTTAAAAGTATTGTACTTTACTTAGACAGCGGCATTATGCATATCAAACTGTATTAGTAACTATAGCGTATTTACGTTAGTAGAATTATTCAGAGTTAGGGTTTCAGATTAATGTTGGAATCCTGAGTAGGGGAATATTTTTACAGAACAGAAAGTAGTATGACGCCCATATGAGTTGATCGGGCACGTATATATCAAAACAAAATGAATTGCAAGATTATTATGAGCAATTTGAAGAGGCAACAACAGCAACTGGGGTAATCACATGTAGGATACAGTAGTGGAGGTCTGGTGGTAAAACACGACTCAGGTGCATCTCAGAAGTGTTTAGTGGAGTACAGTACAGTCACGTCTTACTAATATTCTTGCGACACTTTCCTAACTACAGTATGGTGGAAACAGAGGCGAAGCACATACAGTGAATCAGTAGGCCACGGTGGATTTATTTAAGTAGGTTATAGTGTAAATATTTGTCTGTGGTCTCGTGTTTCATTCTGTTATGTTTTCCTCTGTGTGTGTGTGTGTGTGTGTGGTCGTTGGATTTTCTTGAGGCCAGCCTACTTTTATGTTTCGTTGCCTGTTATTTTTATTGACTCCACGACGCACTAAAAAATAAAAACAGACACACACACACAAAAAAAAAAACAATGAATCAGTCAGCTTGTGAATCAGCCTCCACAAGAGAGGCTCACGAGGCAACCTAATATCACACTGAGGTCAAGACAAATGGCCAATGATAAACTGGGACGACTTTCGGTACATGTGAACTAGACAAGGAAAGAGTGACTGACAAATGCTTCGAATTATGATGCCAAATTATAATTATATAGACATCTCCTGGCCAGGTTTTTGTAAATATAATGGTTCTAAGATTCACTCCAATGGTTTACTTGCCTTCGCCTGATGTGGGATTCCTTTTTACAGTACGTAATAGAGTTGGTAGGCACTGGAGTTATGAGTCACTATTATGAGCTGCGGAAGAATAGCGATATACGATACTAGCTTACCGTTTTGGATCACTGATAATATTTTCAGACTGTTTTCCTGTGTTTGTTTGGCTGAGGGAAAATATCCATCCCGAGTCTAATCCGTAAATGGTTTGATTATAAAGGGAAAGAAACAAGACCGTGCTCCGCAATGAAAGACCTTGTAGGGTACAGAACGACAAGTGAGAAGGAGGTAGAGAGAAGGGACTAATAACAAGCACAGGGAAGGAACGAGAATGAAAGTAGGAACAGCTACTGAGAGGAATTTTAAGGAAAGGTGGAGGCTTGTTTTTCACTTGAGGGTTTGAAAAGCAGCTCGAACCAATCTCATGCATGACACCCGAATCAATTCCTATTCTTTCTTGAACTGCTTCTCCTTTCCATGTTTTTAGCTCCGGCCTCAGCCGAGAGCTCTAGGTTTTATCGTAATTATTGTTCTTGTTCTTGTTCTTGTTCTTGTTCTTGTTCTTGTTCTTGTTCTTGTTCTTGTTCTTCTTCTTGGGGCGACAACTTCTTAAAAGGGGTTCAACTGACTCACTCACTGACTCACTCACTCACTCACTCACTCTCTTCCTCCCATCCATTTTCTTTTACCGACATTGAATCATTTATTATTATTATTATCATTAGCTCCGGCTAATTATTACACACAGTGAGAGGTCATGTGTGTATCATGGGTTGTCCTGTTGGCGTAATGCTGAGGACAAGTGGTAGTGGTGGTACTGGTAAAGATAGTAGTTGTGGTAATTGTAAAAGTAGTGGTTATGATAGTAGCAGTGGTGGTAGTAGCAATAGTGGTGGTAATGGTAGTAGTAGTGGTGGTAATGGTAATTGTGGTGGTAGTAGTGACAGTATAGTGGTAGTAATGGTAGTATAGTGGTGGTGACAATGACGTTACGTTAGTTGCTTCCTCTCTCTCCTTTCCTGTCCTTTACTATCCTGTCCTACCCTGCCTGCCTCACTCACTATTATCTGTATGTGTGTATGTGTGTGTGTGTATGTGTGTGTGTGTGGTTGTAGTCATTTAGATTCTCATGGGTTCCTCCTTTTACGCTACACGGCGCAATTAATTAATATAAAACAAAACAAAACAAAAAATCTCACTTCTATCTACTGCTGGCATTTTCTTTAAGGCTCCTTCTGGTCTAAATGTATTATTCTCCTTGGGATCTTGAAATGGATGGATGGGGGTCGAGTTCATATTAATGGTGTTGGCTAAAATATAATTATACAGCAATAATAATATTAATCATAGAGTGTTTACATTATCGAATGCCGGACTTCCTATCTGAGTTTGTTGATGAGAAAATCGTATCTATCTTTATATAAAAACTTCGATACCAAAAATAAATAATAAAAATATGATAAAATAAGTTGCATGAAAATAGTTACATGGAGAAAACTAGTTTAGTTACACAAAAATGATCATCAACGTATATTAAAAATTGTAACCTTTTCAAACTTTCAAAAGATCTCATAAGGCGAGCCGCGAGTGGGGGGGTGGGGGGCGAGCGTACCGAGCAGCGCCGCAGGCAAAAGCATTCAAGGAAAGTTTTCAGTATTACACGATGCCTATTTTTATTTTATTTTTACCATATCTTGTTACACTTTATATATTTATACGTTTATGAATTAAGAGGTATTGTACAGTACGTGAGACACAACACATACAAACCTACTGTGAGTTACGTAAGCCTAAATTCTCTGAGACACGTGACGACTAGGGCTTCTACTGAATCCTCCAAACAAACCATTACAGCCCAGGAAACAAACCAACTAACAAACCATCTCAATGTTACTATTGTTACGGCAACTATAATAGTATCATGATGGTAGGCTAAGCAGGTGGTATGGTAAACAGGTACTAACGATAGTAATGATTGTTCGTCGGGTACTGGTTAGGGTATTTCCATATAAGGGAAATGTGATGGAACTGGAGCAGGTTCTTACGCCCCTAGTTTAAAAAAGATTGAGGGCCCAAGGGTTTACTGGAGCTCTATGAATTCTCCAAACTACTCCGGACAACAGATTTCCTATTAGAGTTACTGAAGGATTCTGTGGCCTGGATTATTTTGGAGGATTCATGAGCTCCAGTAAGGGCACTCAATTTTTTCAAAACTACAGGCCATAGTCATTGCTGGTTCAGAAGACTGACTTCGAACATGGTATATTTTCTATAAATGCCTGGGTTTTTTGGGGCGAAGTCAGTCAGTCTGTGAACAGCTAGTGTAGCTCCTGGATTTTCTCCTGTTCTTCCAAGTTGGTATTGTATAGTTATTTTCCTCATGTGTTTTATAATTTAGGTTGCTCTAACATTTACATTATTATAAACTTATTGTGGTTAATGTGTGGTTATTGCTACTTTGTTTGTTATTGTTACTTTGTATATTATTGTTACTTTGTGTATTATTGTTACTTTGTGTATTATTGTTAGGATATTGTTGTTGTTAGGATATTATTATTATGAGGTTACGTAGGCGAGGTCCTGGGCCATTTTGATTAACTGTTGTAGCCTATTTCTTAATGTTAATTTATTGCTGTCGTAACACTATTATAACAAGGGGGTCTTCTGTTTCGTGACATAGTTTGGAGAAATCGGTAGCATATTATAGTATCCTGTTGCCTGGAATAGTTTGGAAGAATCATTTGCTCCATATTTACCACCCAAAACAATGTGCTATATACTCCCTTAACTACTTTTCATTGAAAGGGGAAATTTTGTGTTGGTAAATCGGGAGCAACTGAATCATCCAACTATTCCAAGCAACAGGACACCGTTAATTTTTGCTCTTATGGTCCTGTTTCCTGGCATACTTTGGAGGAATCAAGGCACTTCACAATGTACCAGAAGTGAATTAATTACCCCCTTATAACGAACTTATCATATACCCTGAACTCCGGCTTTTGTTGCATCGGAAGTAGTAAGAACGTCAGCGTTAATTATAATCTATTTCCAGTGACACACACACAGTAACGTCATACCACCGTCACCACAGGAAGTCCACTTTACTTTTCCGTGACAGTCAGTTCACCGGACATACAAACACGAACACAAAATTATATTATTAAACAGTATATAAATTTATTATACAGTATTATATTATTAGTATTATAATATGAGTGTGGGACGATAAGGCAACAAGAAAAACATAATTCAAACCCTTGAAGTAACAAACAAAGGATCACAAAGGATGAATTAAAATAATGGTACATTTTTGGTGCCTTTCTGATATCACCAATTTTTTTAGGCCAGGAAACAGGACCAGGTAATGAAAAATGAAAGAAAAAATAATGGTGTCCTGTTGCTTGGATTAATTTGGAGGAATCTGTTGCTCCAGATTTACCATTAATTAAGGGGGAAGTTGTGTTGGTAAGTCTGGAGAAGCTGATTCCTCCAAACTATGCCATGCAACAGAACTCCATTTAATTTGTTTGTTCTTCTGGTCCTGTTGTTGTTTCCTGGTATACTTTGGAGGACACGAGGCACTCCAATGTAACCAAAGTATACTATTTCCTTAACACTGTAATGTACTTCCCTTTTTAATTACTGGTCTTGAAGTTCATTGTGCTTGAGAAAATTAAGTAAAAGTTTTGAGTTCACTGGTGTTCCCTTCATGAGACTCGAATTTGGGTGTAGACGAAACAATGTGATATATTCGACAGTTTTTATTGTTTGTCTTGATTCAGAATATTCAATCCGTCAAGTAAGTTGTATGGTCATGACAAATTCATTTTAAATCTTCATCCCAACACATTGACTTTTTATAAATAACTGAAATAATATAATAAACAATCTATTTCGGCCTTTGTCATGGAAGAGAATTCGAACCTTTGATCAGACGACCCATTGGCACTCGAACACAAGCAAGCAAGTACCCAAGAGTCCAGCCAACCAACCAACCAGCCAGCCAGGAACACTACCCAGCCACTCGGTCAGTCAGTCAGTCAGTCAGTCATATTTCCTCTGTGTCTGACTACAACGACAACAACTACAGGGTCTCTACTCTACATACACAGACCCAGCAAGCGTCCCTCAACACTCTCCTTATAATACTTATCTCTGGTTAAAGGTCAGTGCAGTGAAAGAATAGGAGTAGCTTTCCACTCTCACACACACATATACACACACTCTCTCTCACAAATACACACACACTCTGTACAGTCATCAACAGCTCTCAGAAATCCCAATTATATATTATTTTTCTCTGTTGGTGGCCGGATGCTGTGAGGGAGTGTTGCATGAGGGAGTTAAAAGGGTGAGGGAGTGGCTGACGTGAGTGAATAAAAAAGGGTGAGGGATTGGGTCAGGTGGGTGAGTGTAAAGGGTGAGGGGGTGGCTGATGTGGGAGTGTAAATGGTTAGGGATTGGGTGAAGTGGGAGTGAAAATGGTTAGGGACTGGCTGACGTGGGTGAGGGATTGGGTGAGTGAAAAATGGTTAGGGTTTGGGTGAGTGTAAATGGTAAATGGTGATGGATGTAGAAGGGTGTGTAAGATGGAGGGGTAATACTTGAAGTGTTTTTGGTGATGGGGGTAATACTTGAAGTGTTTTTGGTATCCCTCAAAGTGTAAAGTCAGTCAACTGTGTAACTGGAGCGAAACAAGAGCCACAGAGGAAATTGGTTATCAAAGGCGCTGTCGATAAGACTATATTTGTTGGTAAATGAACTGTATTTGTGTTAGACTTTCAAAGATAACATATATTTTGTACTAACAGTTGTTTCTAACACCAGTTTTAATAAAATACAAGACCTTATTGCTTCTTGATACATTCATTCTCTATATATGTATGTATAACGATATTTTTTTCATTTATACAAAGTTTCATAAAAGTTCACTAAAATGTTATGGTTTAATCTCACTGAAACGTATGTAAAACACTGAAGAAACAATTGCCTGCTACTTGTTTAAACACCTTACAATCCGTATATCCTCCCCTACCGTAAACAACCACTTCTGGTTAGAGTTGAATGCTGACGTAGTAAATAAAACCCTGGCTGGCAACACTGGCTTTAGCGGAAACGGCAGGATTACAGCAGAGCATTTGTCGTCACTTACCTCGGCTCTGGCCACACTGCTCACACACACACACACACACATGATAATATGCACACACACTTCTGGCACCACACAGCTCGGTTCAGACAAGCAACAGGTGGGGTCGGACTAATAGTGTGAGTATCATTTTCGTCATAGATTGGTGCCTTTTTTTTTTCCTCCGTCCTTCATCCCCCGTTCTCGTGTCATTTCTAAATTGTTCTGTTCATGTTTTGTGGGTGTGTTCTTGATCTTTATAGCCAGGTTGGAGGATTGATAAAGCTATATTTCGACCAGACGACGGTGTTAGTGTAATATTTACTTGAAATGGTAGAGTATGAGAGTGAGTGAGATAATGGAAGAAGGCGAAGGAATGAAGCAATGAGGGAAAAGGATAGGAGGAAGGTGGAGCAGGGATGGTTGATGAGGTAGGAAGAAGAAATGAGAATGAAGTGAGGATGAGAAGAAAAGGGAAATAGAGTAGGAGGGAGAGCGCGAGAATGCAAAATGGAAAAAAGGGGAGTGAGATTAAAAAAGACAAATGGTATTAGAGAGACAGAGAGAGGGAGACATAGAGGGACATAAAGACATGGAGAGAGACATGCAGGGTAAGGGGGGGGGGGGGGTGAGGAGGGGACAGAGAAGAGGGTGAGGGTGAGGGTGAGGGTGAGGGTGTGAGTGTATAGTGAGGATGTGGGTACCCAATGACTGAGTGACTGACTGACGAACGGACACAGGGACGGATGGACGAGAGCTCACTGTACAGCCGCACCCTTGGCTTTGTAGTCCTGTGTATCCTTCTGCTCTGCTCCTGTCCCACCACCACCACTACTACCACTACTACACCGTCTGTCCTGTCACCTGCAAGTCCCCATCAAGTCCCCACCACCACCACTACACCGTCTGTCCTGTCACCTGCAAGTCCCCACCATCATCATCCCAATCCCATTATAATATCCAGCTGGTGTTTATTCCCGTTCATTCATTTGTATTGGTCTGTCGGTCTATATTTTAATTAAATTTTATTGATCTTGATATTTCATTAGGGGCTTATACCTAGTCTTTCACTCAAGGCTTTTAAAAATCTCAGTCTTTCACTCAGTCTGTCCGTCCATTTTTTATTTTTATTTTTTCTCGTCTTTCACTTTCATCCACCTCCACTCCTCTTCCACCCATCCACCTCCACACCTCTTCCACCCATCCACCTACACCTCTCTTCCACCCATCCACATCCACCATTACCGTTGAGCGAGTGTGTATGTCACCTGCGAAACATAAGTAAGGAGTTAAATGTAATGTTTTTGAGTGTATAAATGAATACCTATATAATTATACAGTAGCTTGTATAAAGTGTGTGTAAGTGTCTGTCTGATCATACAGGAATGTCTCTCAGTAATTTATACCTATAATTTAATTGCAGGTTCAGGTGCCAAAACTGTACAAACAACTGGAAAGTGGAGAAAAATAAAATCCACAACGAACACAGGAGAAAACCTCAAGAAAAGTGAACTACATTAAACCGAGATTAAATACCCAGTGCCAAACCAAGATTAAACCAGTGCCAGTGCCAATAGTGATGTGTTATAGTGCCACCCAATTATTAATATAAGGTGCCTATTTTTGCAATACTTGATCGATCGTGCGTGGGTGTGTGTGTGTGTGTGTTGAAGTGATTGCAAAGGAACGTGTGGCAAGATGAACGAGCTGTGAAGTGCATGGTGGCAGTGATAAGGATAAGGGATAAGGATAAGTGATAAGAGCTGCCGGAATTACGCGATAACTGAGGGAAGAGGACGGAATAAAAGTAATGATAACAGTGATGTGATAACTTGGAGTGTAAGGAACGGAAAAACAGCTCTGATAAAGATTTTTTTTTAAATTACGCAATAACTGAGTAAGGAATATACAGAACATTAATAAAAGTGAAGCAATAACCGAGACGAGATAGAGGGAAAAGAAAATTACGACGGCATTGATAAAGTGACACAGAATTGAACGAAGGAAAATACGAAGACAACTACGTAAAAATATTAATATTAAACTTTGTAGCTGCTTAAAAAAAAAGAAAACTAATCTAATTTAGAGTTAACGATAAAATATAATTATACAAGACAGAAATAAAAGTGGAAATAAGAAACAGTCGGAGGAGAGGAAAATAAATAAATAAATAGAAAAATAAATAGAAAAATAAATAGAAAAATAAATAGAAAAATAAATAGAAAAATAAATAAATAAATAAATAAATATGGAGTCGAGTGATAATAAAACTGATAATAAAACATCCACACCTTCTTCCACTCACTCCACCTCCACTCCTGCTGATCCACCTACTTCCACTCACTCCACCACCACTCCACCTGCTTCCACTCACTCTACCTCCACCCCTACCCCTGTTTCCACCGATAATTCCTCTTCCACCCCTGCTGTTCCACCTTCATCCACACCTGCTTCCACTGAGGTCTTCTCCACCCCTGCTTCCACTAAATTCTCCACACCTGCTTCCACCGAGTTCTCCACACCTGTTGCTCCACCTTCATCCACACCTGATTCCACTGAGCTCTTCTCCACCCCTGTTCCATCTACAATCCCGTTATCCACTCCTACTACTCCCTCCACACACGCCCCTCCCACTCCTGACACGCCCACTCTTCCACATACCACTCCTGACCCCACTCCTGACACTCCCACTCTTCCACATCCTACTCCTGACCCCACTCTTCCACTTACTACTCCTGACACTCACAAATCCACTACTTCATCTCACTCCTCTTCCACTTCCTCACGTTCTTCTTCTCCAATCACTCCCCCATTTTCTCCCTCCAACTCCCCAATTCCTTCTTTTCTCGCTCCAAGCCCTCCCACTGAATGCTCTCCCACTCCAAACCCTCCCACTGAAAGCCCTCCCACTCCAAGTCCTCCCTCTGAAAACTCTCCCACTCCAAGCCCTCCCACTGAAAACTCTCCCACTGAAAACTCTCCCACTGAAAACTCTCCCACTGAAAACTCTCCCACTGAAAACTCTCCCACTGAAAGCCCTCCCACTCCAAGCCCTCCCACTCCAAGCCCTCCCACTCCAAGCCCTCCCACTCCAAGCCCTCCCACTCCAAGCCCTCCCACTCCAAGCCCTCACACTGAAAGCCCTCCCACTGAAAGCTCTCCCACTCAAAGCCCTCCCACTCAAAGCCCTCCCACTCAAAGCCCTCCCACTCAAAGCCCTCCCACTCAAAGCCCTCCAAGTCCAAAATCTCCAAGTCCAAAATCTCCAACTCCAAGCTTTCCCACTCCAAATTTCCCCACTCCTAAATCGCCCACTCCTAAATCGCCCACTCCTAAATCGCCCACTCAAAAATCCCCATCCTCTCCAACCACTCCCACTTCTCGTCCTCCTACTCCACAGTCTCCTGGTGTTGCTACTACTCCTCCTAGTACTCCTACCCCCTCCTCCGCTTCCACCTCCCCCTCCCACCCTCCTCTTGTTCCTACTCTCTCCTTCAAGAGTACCCTACAGGTCCTCTTAAAGAAGCAGGACAATGAACTGGAGAAGAGCAGAGAGTACAAGAAGAATGAAGAGGAGGAGGAGGAGGGAGAAGAAGAGGGAATGATGAGTAGTAAGAAGAATGAAGCTAAAGATGATCCCAAGCAGAATAAAACGAAGGAAGAGGAAGTAGAGAAGAAGGAAACTGTTACGAACGAAAGGAAAGAGGAGGATGGGGATAAAACTTCAGGGGTTAAAAATGATGTTGATAATGAAAAGAAGGAAAAAGTCAGAATGAGGGAAGAAATGGAGAAAAAGATAAACATTAAAAATCAAGGTAGTATTGGAAAGGTGGAAGGCTCTGCTACCAAGATTCATAAAACGTCTCCCGAGAAAATGAGAGAAGAGGAAGAGAAGAAAAATAAGAGCAAAGAAGAAACGAAGGAGAAAGTCAAGGAGAAGGAAAAAGGCGATCAAAAGAAATGGTCCTTAAGTAAGAAAAGAGGAGAAGAGGAGAACGTGGATAAAACAGAGACACGTAAACACACAGAAGTGAAGGAAAAACCTGAAAACAAGACGAGAAAGACTGATAAAAGAGGAGGAGGAGGAAAGGAGGAGGAGAAAACACCCGACATATCCAAAGAAAGAGAAAAGAACAGGGAGAGAGAGAAAGAGGATGGAAGGAAAGAAAGCATGAAGTCTGGAGAGAAAGTCAAGAAGACGACGTCGGAGAGAAGGAACGAAGAAGGAACGAAGATATCGATTATAGGAAGAGGAAGAAGGGAAGGAAATGAAGATGGGGTGAAGGAAGAGAAGGCCCAAGGAATTCTCTACATCAAAAAAGGAGAAGTAAGAATATTACGTTTTAAGCTTTGTTTACAAATTATTATTGATTTTTTTATTTGCCATTTAGTTGCCAGGAAACTCACGCACATATGTACACACATATATACACACACAGTACACACACATGCTCACACACAAATGTACACACCCACTACACAATTAAAGGCAAGCGATCACACAACACATGCAAAATAGATACCTTTTAGCACACACACACACACACACACAGGAGAGGAAAGGATGTTACCTCTAGCCACACAGGAAGTGGAGAGAAGAGGGAGAGAGGGAGGGAGGGAGGGAGGGAGGGAGGCTGGTGGAAGGTTGCACTGTGAATGAGAGAGAAGGTGAGGGTGACCAATGTGAGAGTGAGATGAAAAACTTTAGGCTTTGAGAGAGAGAGAGAGAGAGAGAGAGAGAGAGAGAGAGAGAGAGAGAGAATTGTAAGGTGGGTTAGATAGTATAGATCACAATAGTGGTATGATGGTGATAGTAACGAGTATGGTGATGATGGTAGTAATAGTGACAGGTATGGTGGTGGTGATGGTGACAAGTATAGTGATGGTGACAGCAGGTTCATGGTTTTACTAGATTTGTCACCAGAAAATTTCCAAACATCCGGGCTAAGATAATCTGTCCCTTGTCTCTCTCTCTCTCTGTATCTCTCTCTCTCATATATATATATATATATATATATATATATATATATATATATATATATATATATATATATATATATATATATATATATATATATATATATATATATATATATATATATATATATATATATATATGAATCTTAAAAGAAAAAGAGAAAGATGAAGAAAAATGGGAAGTATAGAGGGTAAGAACAAAACATGGTGGTATGGTAAGGTTTGTTGTGGTATGGTATAAGGTTTGTTGTGCCTATACAGCAGTTGCCACACTCGACCATGTTGGCTTGTGTATCGTAAACATTGACTGGGGTTGTTGTAGTCTTAAGGGGGTGCGGGAATAGGGGGGAGGTTTAGGAGGGTGCGGGGTGAGAGGGGTGAGGGATGCGGGAGTAGGGGGATAGGCTTGGTTAGGGGTTTGGGGTTAGGGGTGTGTGGTTATAGGTTACAACAGGCTTTCTACCTCTTCCCCCAAGCCTGTCCCCGTATTCCCGCACCCCCCCCCCCCCCCCGCTAGTTCCCCCCTCCACTCCAAGCCTGTCCCCTAATCCCGCACCCCTTAAGGATCACGTTGACGTAATAAAAAAAAAACTAAAAAAAATTGGAGTTAAGAGTGTCCTTCAAACATTGCCACGAAACACCTCTTACATTAAAAGGAGTTTGTTTCGTGGCACAGGGTCCACAAAGGAAAGCTGGCGACTCTTGCCTATTTTATATTTCCTGTCTGACACCAGGCTTTTTTTTATGTATCTATATATTATGCATTCTTTTATTGATTGATATGATCTCCAACCATCTCTCAAGCTAAGTATTGCATCGCCAAATATCAATAAATCCAATAAATCAAGCTAAGTAAATCTCTTGTTTCCTCCCTGACAGCGGCCATTCATGTGGTGGAAGCGATATTTCTTCGTGTTGGACGGGAAGCTACTGATGTACTACCGGCCAGAACAAGACTCCCAGAGCCTGAGTGTGGTGAAGGGCTCCCTGGATCTGGCAATGATGGAGCAGGTCAACATCAAGAGGCCTGGCATCATGAGGTCAAACTTTCCCTTCAAGCTCACCAGAAGAAACTTGCCATCGGTCTCTCTGGTTAGTTGGTTGGTTAGTTGGTTGGTTAGTTGGTTGGTTAGTTGGTTGGTTAGTTGGTTGGTTAGTTGGTTGGTTAGTTAGTTGGTTGGTTAGTTGGTTGGTTAGTTAGTTAGTTGGTTAGTTAGTTACTTGGTTAGTTAGTGCCTATATAGCGAAGGGGTGGTTTGGTTTGGGATGACAAGTATAATTGATATTACTTAATCTTTGGTCAGTTACTTGTCCATTTCAGCCACTTGTCTCCATTAGCACACACTGTCACTCTCACATACACCCACTGTCTCACACACTGTCACACACACACACACCTCACTGTCCCTCTAACACACACCTCACTGTCCCTCTAACACACACCTCACTGTCCCTCTAACACACACCTCACTATCCCTCTAACACACCCCTCACTGTCCCTCTAACACACCCCTCACTGTCCCTCTAACACACCCCTCACTGTCCCTCTAACACACCCCTCACTGTCCCTCTAACACACACACCCACTATCTATCTAACACACACCTCACTGTCCCTCTAACACACACCTCACTGTCCCTCTAACACACACCTCACTGTCCCTCTAACACACACACCCACTATCTATCTAACAGGCAGCCGAGACGAAGGAGGAACGAACTCGGTGGCTGGGTGTGATAGGCGAGTTACTAAACCGTCTACAGCACCTCACCGACCACTCCTCTGATCCCACACGTCGAGCACAACACTCAGCCAACACCACCTCGGACAAGGTAAGCAACTAACATGATAACGAGCTCTAATGTTTGTTTATTCGTTCAGGTACAGTTGCCCAAAAAAATATTGCGACAACTATTGATACAACATTAGATATATTAATGTCCATAGTTGTTTGTAGGGATTATAAGTTTATATGTATTACAGAAAGATATGTATATTTCCTTCTGTTATACAATGTCATGCTTATTGTCCCTACAAATAGTTGTGAATATTACTAAAGTTAAAGTTCTATCTTGAATTGTCGCAATACCTTTTTTGGTAACTGTACATACATACATACAGTCGACCACGGGAGGAATTAGTATACACCACTGTGACATCAACGGTTCGTAACAACTATAGAAAACTTTTGTATATTCAGTTCGTAACACCAAACTTTTGTATATTCAGTTCGTAACACCAAACTTTTGTATATTCAGTTCGTAACACCAAACTTTTGTATATTCAGTTCGTAACACCAAACTTTTGTATATTCAGTTCGTAACACCAAACTTTTGTATATTTAGTTCGTAACACCAAACTTTTGTATATTTAGTTCGTAACACCAAACTTTTGTATATTCAGTTCGTAACACCAAACTTTTGTATATTCAGTTCGTAACACCAAACTTTTCTCTAGTAATGTTATTTGGGTAAACTTTAATCAGTCAGTAGAACAATGCTTATACAGTCTGTGTAGAATAAAGACCCCTTATAATCAATGCTCTGTGTGAGAATTTTTCCGTCCGACTGTACACATTGAGGTACACACACACACACACACACACACACACACACACACACACACACACACACACAGACACACACACACACACACACACACACACACACACACACACACACATTTATATTTACACCTATCTATTCCTGCGTTCATACACACACATTCACGTATGCGTTTATATTTTATTACAAGCACAGTTAACTCCTACTCATTCGTCCATATTTACACGATCCTCATGGGCGTTCACGTATACGATTTCCAGTTCGGGACACACACAGACACACACAAACGCACGCACACACACACAAACACACCCACACACACACAAACACACCCACACACACACAAACACACACACACACAAACACACACACACACAAACACATACACACAAACACACACACACACACACACACACAAACACACACACACACAAACACACACACACAGATAGGTAGAGAGAGAGGGAGAGAGAGAGATAAATAAAGAGCAGCAGCTTCCTGTCTCACTCCATCCGGCTGTGCCAAGTCCCTGATAGACAGACAGACTCGCCTCTCCATCACCACCATCATCATAACCATAACCTCCTCCTCCTTTACCATAACCTCCTCCATTACCATAACCTCCTCCATTACCATAACCTCCTCCATTACCATAACCTCCTCCATTACCATAACCTCCTCCATTACCATAACCTCCTCCATTACCATAACCTCCTCCATTACCATAACCTCCTCCATTACCATAACCTCCTCCATTATTACCACCACCACCATCATAACTATAACCATACCCACAGCCACCTCCATTACTATATCCATAACCACCTCCTCCATTACCATAGCTACAGTACCTCCTCCATGATCACCACCACAATCACCACCTCCATAGACAGACTCGCCTCTCCATCACCATCATCATAACCATAGTCACCTCCTCCATTACCATAGCCATAACCATAGTCACCTCCATTACCATAGCCATAACCACCTCCTCCATTACCATAGATACATTACCTCCTCCATGATCACTACCATCACCTTAACTACCACTGTAATCACTACTAAAATCACCACTACCAAATTAACCCTGTATAACTTTGGATGTCTAGGATTGAATTACATTGACCTAAAATTAATTAAACGAGTGAACTGATACATTTTCACCAGGGTTATAAAAAAAATAATAGCTTCCCTGCATGACCCTCAATAGTGACCTCGTTTGTTAGCTCCACTCTACAACTATTATTATTTCCCTTTTTAATAGAAATACTCCACCCTTCCCAACCCCAAGAAGTCCATTTCCTCTGCTGGTTCATCATCTTCTTCTTCCTCTTCCTCCGAGGACGAGGTGGACCTGAAGGAAATTGAAGAGGAGAAGGAGGAGGATAAACTGAAGGAAGAGGAAGACGAGGATCCCGGACTTATAAAACCCAAGAAAGTAATGAGGGTTCCAATTGGTGGTCTGCCCATGGCCAACGTGAACCTGGGGAGCATCAAGCTGAGGACTGTACAGGAGTCCACCAAAAGGAAGGAAGTCGATGAGGTAAGGTTAAGAGAGGGTGTAGGAATAGGGAGACAAGCTTGGAGGGTTTTTTGGGGGTGCAGGAGTAGGGGGACAGGCTTGGGGGGTTTGGGGGATTAGGGGTGTGCAGGAATAGGGGGACAGGCTTTCTACACACCCCAAGCCTGTCCCCCTATTCCCGCACCCCTCCAGTCCCCCCCCCCCTCAAGCCTGTCCCCTACTCCCACACACCCCTTAAGAACACGTCGGTGATAAAGGTGGAGGAAAGGAATCGAGGTAAAGGAGAAAGAAAGAAGGGTCAGAGTAAGTAAGAGTAGGAGAGATTTGTAGTGGTAAAGGAGAAAGAGAGGAGTCTGAAGTAAGAGTGGGAGAGATTGAAGTAAGGAAGAAAGAATTAGTGGGATAGGTGGAAGGAATAGAGGTAAAAAAATGTCAGGGTAAGTGAGGAAGTAGAAGCAAGGTAGAATATCAGTATGTTTAAAACTTAAAAGGGGGTAATTTGCTTTTGTTTCATTGGAGCTCTTCGTTTCCTCCAAAGTATGCCAGGAAACGGGACCAGAAGAGCAATATAAATAATGGTGTTTTGTTGCTTGGAATAGTTTGGAAGATTCAGTTACTCCAGAATCACCAACACAAACCTTAACTGCATTATAATTATTTTCTACCTTGACACCGACAATTTGTTAGGCAGGTGTATAGTTCTCATTTACCCTGCATGGTGATGATCTAAGTGGCCGGTTTTACGGTATATATATTTAAGTATATTAGAGAGGGAATAAATACTTCACTCATAAACTGCATGGGACAATTTTCCACCAACCTCTAACTAGATTCATGCCCCCACACTAATTAACTCTATTCCATGTCCCCACACTAATTAACTGATATGATGGAGGCGAGTGTAAATAACCTGCCGGAACACTAACACGTTGAGGCATAGAATGAAATACAGGGAAGTACTGTAACCTGCTGTGGGAAATTAGTTGGCTCTGACTGATTCCTCCAAGACATTCCCCAGCAACAGAATCCTTTCACATAAGATTGTAGAGACTTGTTTTATGATAGAGTTCGGAGGGCTACGTGTGCTCCAATTTTGCCCACAAACGGTTAATTCCCTTAATATATATACCTAGTAACTACTACATTAATTTTAATTATACGTTGTCTATTTTCAGAGCCGGGACCAAACGGCAAATGACAAGGATGAAGACACAGGCATCGAGAAGAATAAAACCCCAGAAGAACTGTTCGGTGTCAAACTGAAGAAGACCGTTAAGTATAAGTCACGCTGGAACGATGGTGACCGAAAGCCGACTGATGGCGAGGATCGGAAAGAGGAAGCCGGCGAGGAGACCAAGGAGCAGCGAGGTGAGACCATTCCAAAGCGTCCCACCAAACAACCAGTCATTCCTCTTAACACTAGTGGTCTCCTGGCCCGCCCGGATATGCAGACAACCAAGGTCACTCCAGCCAGTCCCAAACGAAGCACTACAGATAGAAAGAAATCTCCCTCGCCCACTATTCCCATCTCCAGGAGCGTCCAGGCCCTCACAAAGTCAGCGGAAGAAGTTTTACCCAAGAATAAAGACGGTCTCTCTGATGCAATGACTACAGACAACATCAGTGCATCACCAAAACTAAAGGGTAAACTTAATACTACTGCTGAGGTCACTGAAACACAGGATATAAAGTACTGTGATGTGGTAAAATTGGATGATAATCAGGAAATGGTAGCACCACTCGACAACGAGGATAAAGGTGACAAACATGACAACGCAAATAAAGAAGAAAAGGAAGTGACCACTGATAAAAATGTATTACTGCCCATTCCATCAGTGTCCATCACACTCAAAAGTGACTCTGAAGATGATCATGAATCTGAAGAAATTAACACTAAAGAGGAAGACCTGGACACAGCATTACGTACATTTGGAAATTATGCAACTTTGTTGTCAGGAAATGATGAGTCTGAAATCACACCATTACCTTCTCAGTCATCCAGTAATGTAGAAAACGACTCGTCTTCCACTCCTATGTCTTCTGACTCTCCAGATTTGACAACATCCAAGAAAATTGCCTCGACCACTTGCATCACAAAGGTGGAATCTCACTCCCAAGACAATGTCAAAATGGAACAGAACACAAAAATGATTACCAACACTTCAGGAGATAAGAACGAGGGTTCCATTCCAACCAGGGAGCAAGAAATCCCACTTAATTCAGATTACAGTCCAATCCGAGAAAGAACCTGCACAAATGACAGTGGCGGCTCCTCCCAGCACGGTGACGGTGATGGCACAGAGAAAAAATCAGGGAAATTCAAACTGTTCAAAGTTAAGCGGTCAAGTAGCAGTGCTGGAAAGGAAAAGAAGGAAGATGTGGATGGAAAAGAACCAAAGGAGAGAAAGCGAAGAGGAAGCAATGCCTTTGCAAAGCTGCTCCAAGGAAAGAAAGGCAAGGAAAAGATTGGAAAGGTCGGTGATGAAGAGGCAGAGGTGCAGAACAAGGAGACCCAAGAAGAAACCACCAAGCCTAAGTCTGAAAATAATTCAAAGACCTCGGAAATCCCGGCTATTGAAGTGACCATGCCAATGAAAACTACAGTGTCTGAGGGGAGTGATGAAGCCAAAGAGGATAAAGATCAAAATCAGTTTGATAATAAACGGAGATCTGAGAATAGAAGTCAAGTTTCTTCCATCACGAGCATTGAGAACATGGTGATAATACGGCGGGACAGAAGTGCCAGTCAAGAGGCACTGAGGGATAGCAACTACAGCTGTGGGTCCACTTCTTCCCGAGAGCAAGAACCAGCACCTTCTCTCCCAGAAAAGACCCGTATTAGAGCTACTTCCCCCAAACACGATATCCCACAAAGCAATCGACCAGTGACCAATTTGTATGATGCTCAAGACAAACAAAACGCAGAGGTTGAGGTCAGACAGCCGGTGGATGGCATCATCAGTGAACAAAAGATATTTGATATACTGTCTGCCTCTGATAGACAAAAACGAAGGAAGTCCCAAGAGCAACTGCAGGGACCAATGCTGATGGTACCAGATGCTAGCATGAAGGCATCAGGGTCAGGTCAGACTAGGGAAGACGGCACCATGTCAAGTCGACCATCATATGTTTCCTTGACCAGCGTTGAAAGTGATGGTGAACCCCTTCCATTGACCAGCTTCCTTGGAGGGGAAAGAAATTCCTCCAGCTCTGGTAGTCTCAAGGCCCGTGAGTCTGATGGTTCTAGTTGTGACGAACCCGAATCTTCTCCCACTGTCGTCCCGGTCCCCCTCAGAAAACACTTGCGACCCACAGACAGTCTGACGGCGGGTAAGAGGGTAAGTTTGACCAATCCAGAATTTACGGTGTTGGAGGAAGATGGAACGTCCAGCCCTGACACCAGCAAATCTCGACTTCCCACAGAGAGCAAAGAGAAGGAAAAGAAAGACACTGAGGAAGAATCGACAAAAGAAAAATCTACAGATGACCAAGAAACCGATGAACGAGGTGATTATTTCCCTGTAATAGGAAGAGGAGTTGAGGAAGGTGATGAAGTGAAACTCCGACTTTCCCTCAACACTGACACTAATCCCATGAGGACATCTGGTATCATGGGGCTACAACAATACCTGAGGGAGGAGGAGGGGGAGGAGCCGGGCGAGGTCAGGTCAGGCATTAGTCGTTTGGGTCACAGTGCTGCAATAGAGAAGTTGAAACAAACAACTGGAGACGTGTGATGCAATAATTACCTCGTCTACCAGCCAGGAGTAAAACTGGTTACTACACAAAGTAGCTTTAGCAGACTTGACTCTTTATGTAAACAGTGGCTCGTTCAAACAAGTGGCAACATAATTTTTATTTTATTGAAACATTTATGATTATATGAAACTGTAAATAAACTCTCAAAAGCACAGTTAAGAATAACGGACCAAGATTATTTCTTTTTAAATACATCGAAAGAGGGTCAAGTGAAATACAATTGTGCTGAATAAATGTGGAAGAGCAAATAACATAGACTCTTCAGAATTCCTAACTTCTCGCAGGAACTTATAACTGGTGATTCGGGTATAACCAAATGTATAGATATGGCCAGGGTGATAATGAAGGTAAAGTACATTTCCTTTAATACAGATACGTAACAAATTATATCATGTATGTTATGTGCATTTAACCTAGTCTGTTCTTACTTTGAGTTGAGAGGGTTTTTATTTTAGACTCCTTTATTTCTGTTTTTATAGTCTCTGAATTATCCCCATTCTAGAAGCATTTACATTCAGATAATTTGGTTTTATTCTGCTTTTAATCCTTCATACAGTATGTTTAGCTTAAGTTTTCCTCGGTGTTGAAGAAGAGGAAGCTGGGCTGGGCAATCATACATTATACACTTAACCAGTCCCTAGTTAACCATTGACGTATGTATGTATGTATGTATGTATATACTTAACTATTTACTGATTGGCAGACGTGGCTACTCATTCAAATATAAGTGTCAATCATACCCATCGGAATAATCATTGTTATTTGAATGAAAAGTTGTGATTCATCTTTCAGCACATGACCTGTACCCCATATGTTTGTCATTTAAAAAGTATAGTAAACTCCAAAGTGAATCCCCAGTGTTCATCCTCAAATACTTTTCACACATTCTGTACACCATTTCTGTTTTTGTTTTGCTTTTTTCCATATACAAGTATAGTGTTTCTTTCCAGTCCAATTTACTCCCTTTCATTTATATTGTTTCTTTTTCATAGTTTTCATGTTATTTTTTGTTTTTTTCGTGCCAAATAATCTTCCCGGGTTTGGTGAGAGTTCTTGATGAATCAGTCGATTAAAAAAGTATATCTACTCTTTGTGTGTTATCATCACTAAAGCTATCAATCACGTGGCCACAACTCTTGGTGGGTGATAGGGAAGCCATACGGTCTTACAAAACACAAACTTTTTTCTTTTTTTTAATAGATTTCCCACGATAGTCGTACTCTCTTACAAGACCCCCTTGACGGATTCGATAACGTCTGTTTTGGTGCACACTAATCTTCACAGGTTCGGTGGTGCTACTTCTCACTAATTCAGTCCAATAAATAAAATAATACTAAACTCTTTGTATACTGCTTGTCAACACCACAGCCGTCATTTTTATTGTTGCGCCATGTTCTGTGGTATATAGGGGAAGCCATGTATGTAATGTTACACACACTATGCTATGTAACTCCAAAAAGGTCTGAGTTTACTGAGTGAATGTTTTTATAGGTAGGAGGTTGGAGGCTACTGATTCCTCCAGACCCATTTAGTTAAAGGGACTATACTATATTTTGTTCTGTTTTTACCTTCTAATGACTGTAATATTGCAATGTACCTGTTTTAAACGGATATAAGGAATTATTTCTATGCCATTAGCTCATTGTCATGTATTCCATTACCATTTTTACATAGTTTATATTTTGTCATAATTACTGATGTTATTGTCATTTTATATATCGATCATCTTTATTGTGAATAAAATTGAAATTTTTCATCATATCTGAAGTATTATTATTCTCTATAATCACAAGTATTACTTTTGTCAATATAAATTGTAACGCTTATTAACACCTTTTCTTTCTCCACTCCACCACTTCCTTCACTTTTAATTTCTCAATGTTAATCTTTCCATGATAATTATTACACAATATTATCTAATTGGTCTTTGTATCTCTACACTACCTCACCTCTTGTATGTCAAGGTACTTACTACACTAAGTTTCAAATGTAATGGAATAAGGAGTGAGATTACACAAGAAATGTAGATTACCAATTTTCAAAACGGTACAACAAAACCTACGCCGCTGAACTATTCCCAGTTAGTTTGCAGAATAAACAACTATATATATACCCCCCCCCTTCCAAGTGTATCATACGACAATTATAGAACTCGTTTAAGTATACCAATCAAGTGGCTTATTAAACATGTGTAAGACTAATTGGCCCAGGGAAAAGTTGTCATATATCCAACAATCTTTACACTCTACATACTGTATATACTGACCCTCACCCACTAACCCCCCCTCTCACCCACCGACACCCCCACCAACCCTTCCCCTTCCTCCCCATTTACCACTGTTCAAGTTTGGTGTAATCTTCTCTCCTCTTGACCATCACAGTGATAAATACATAGTGGTGCTCACAGACGTCATGTTGTGTGGGTGTGTTCCTCCGCTATACACCTGTGATTCCCTTGACCATAATTATTAACCTTAGCATTCATACCTCAAGTCTTCTGTCATGGTAACACATCTTCCCCGACTGTTTATTAATTTATTCTCTGTTGTCTCGGGGTAGATTGTCTCTCTCGCACCCCATGCAGGTTCTCTCGGGGCTGCACACCTTTTCTCAGTCTCCTTTCGTCCTCTGTTTATAGGGACAGACTGTCTTGTTCCGTTCAAAATCGCGAGTGCCCACTGCCCACCCACTGATCCAAGGAGAAGAAAGTGACTACATGGAGGACGAATGAAATCTTAGTGTGACGGAAACAGAAAGAAGACTCCTCGCTTAATATCATTAAACTGTGACCTTAAAATTTGAAGCATGAACGGCGTTTAATTTTTCTATTATCTTATTCACTTTATACATCACATTTACCCATCATTTACCTAACAGAATAATATTAGTGGCTAGATTTTATGCCTGATGACAGAACTCTATACTAATTATACACTAACCGTTCATAGTGGTGAAGACATGTATATACAGCAGTTCTAAAAGTGTATTACCCTCTTATTAAAGTTTGTTCATATAACCTGAGTGTATAATAACTATAAGCTGTGTTGAAGGACGTGTACGAGACTGTGTATATTATAAATAGTGATTACACGGCAATAGTAAAACAAGATTAATTAAAACAAAGCAACAACAACAACATCAACATCATCATCATCATCATCTCTAGAGAAAAAGGTAAAGAAGAAATAGCTAGGAGTCCGATAAGCAGTCCCAGCAGCAGTCCTAGTCCTAGAAGCAGTCCCAGAAGTAGTCCCAGTCCCAGCAGAAGTAGTCTCAGCATCACCAGTCCCAGCATCACCAGTCACCAGCATCAGCAGTCCCAGCATCAGCAGTCCCAGCATCAGCAGTCTCAGCAGAAGCAGAAGCAGTCCCAACAGAAGTAATCCCAGCAGAAGCAGAAGCAGTCCCCAGTATCAGCAGGAGACTCCAGCAAAGTGACCCT
The DNA here is from genome assembly GCA_034508575.1 of Petrolisthes manimaculis. Taxonomy (NCBI): domain Eukaryota; kingdom Metazoa; phylum Arthropoda; class Malacostraca; order Decapoda; family Porcellanidae; genus Petrolisthes; species Petrolisthes manimaculis. The sequence goes on along the minus strand of JAWZYT010004025.1, from coordinate 83,011 downwards.
CAAAACCTTTATTTTTTTTTTATTTTTTTTTTATTTATACAGTACAGCCTAGTGCATCATGTTTAGTGGGTGGGACTGGGCGGTGTTTAGTGTGTTCCTGACTGCCTCCCTTAGTATCGGGTGGGTGGCAGGTCTGGTGCAGCGGAGGAACATCAAGAAGGGAGAAGAAGACGCCGAGTTCCTGATGGGGGGACGATCAAGACGCCGAGTTCCTGATGGGGGGACGATCGTTGAACCCTGTAGCTGTGGCCATGTCTACCTTAGTCGGTGCCATGTCCACCAATATGGTCCTCGGTGAGTTAATTGGTTAGTTGGTTGGTTAGTTAGTTAGTAAGCTCTCATACTAATGTCCTTCAGACCACAAAGTCAACCAATTTAAAGAGTATTCAAATCTGACTAACGTGTTTTCAAACCTGACTAAGTGGTGTGTTGAAATCTGACTAAAGTGTGTTCAACCCTGACTAAAATATGTTCGATCTGACTAAAGTGTATTCAAACCTGACTAAACTAAAGTGTATTAACAAAAACGTGATTAACTGTCTTCAGAAACACCACAAATCTAGTTCACATGTGACTAAAGAAATATCCCAATGTTTTTCCCCCACCGAGCAGGTAACCCGGCCGAGATGTATAGCCACGGGACTCAGCTGTGGCTCAACCTCATTGGACTCAGCCTTGGGTTCGTCTACGTCCACAAAGTTGTCCTCAGAGTTCTGTATCCTCTCAAGATCACCAGTGTCTATACGGTAGGTGGTGGTAGTAGTAGTAGTAGTAGTAGTGGTGGTGGTGGTGGTTGTAGTGGTTGTAAACAGGAGTAGTGGCATTGGTAGTAGTAGTGGTGGTGGTGGTGGTAAAAAGGGGTAGTGGTATTAGTAGTAGTGGTGGTTGTAGTTGTAGAGTAATGATATAAAGATGGTGACGGTGAATGTGTTTGTTATCTTTAACGCTTTTTGTATTCATTTATTTTTCACGTGTTAGTTTGTATTTGTTTGGATGACCCCAAAACTGTATCATTCCTTATCAGATAATTTGTTATCTGCTTCGTTTCTTCCTGTTATCATCAACAAGAGTTATATAACAGATAAAGTGAAATGAGGACTTTTGTAGACGACATAACCATATTATTTGTCAATGTTTTGTTATTATCAGGGTTAGATTGGCTGGAGTTATCTCTATAGAATCTAAAATCTAGTCAAGTGGATTATGATTATGTTCCCTCCTTTTCCTTGTAATTCATTGTATAAATCATGGAAATACTTTTTTTTCTATTGTATATCTCTCTAAATTTCTATAAAACTCTTTCTGTTCCGTTTCTTCTGCAGTACATAGAGAAGAGGTTCCAGTCCAGGTTTCTCACATCTTTCGCCATCATCACCACTATGATTGGAACCTTCTTCTACATGGGTCTTGTCTCCTACAGTCCTTCCCTGGCCATGGAGACCGTCACTGGCTTCCCTACCTGGGGCTCCATCATTATTCTTGGACTCATATGTACCCTCTACTCCTCCTGGGTCAGTTGGATTAGTTATTTCACTCGCAGTGCACACATTCACAGACAATAATTACACTCATATGTTTCTGTTCTGATCAGAGACGTAAACATTAGCCAATTTACCAATTTAGCGAAGTTTACCAATTATGGAACACCACACATCTTCAAAATAATGTCTTCATAAATTTCAATAAATATATTGACTAAAGTGTTCCTCAGGGCGGGGTGCGAGCGGTGGTATACACGGACATACTACAAACCTTTGTCATGTTCTCTGGTATCATCGTCATCATGGTCCTGGCTACGGTGGAGGTCGGGGGGCTGAGTGAAGTGTGGAAGATTGCTGAAGAACACGGCAGAGTTGAATGGTGGAAGTAAGTAAGTGGATCAGGTGGTGGGAATAAGGGCTGGAATAGTAAGTGGTTCTGTAGATCACTAAGGGAATGTTGTATTGAGTTTAGCTGATGCCCTGTTGGAGGATAATATTGACAATTCGTGTGCTTGTGTGTACTTGCAGCATCAACCCTGACCCCCTACAGCGTCACAGTGTGTGGACTGTAACAGTACAGGGATACTTCACTGCTCTAATCGTCTTCGGTATGGGCCAGCCTCAGGTTCAGCGTATCCTCTCTGTCAACAAATGGAACAAAGCCATCTTGTGAGTTAATGTTTGAGAATAAAGGTGTATTAAAGTATATATTAATTGTACAAAATCTGAATCAAATCAAAGTTTTGAACGTGTTTGACAGTTGCAATGAGCTTCTTTTATCATCAAGGAAGATTTTTCGCATAAAAATGGAAAATGCCAAAATCCGTACGGTACCTTACTGTACTTTACGAGGTTAAGTAGTTGGGCAGAGAGACATATTTTATTATTGTCTTTTATAACATTGTATTACGGATCATTCATTGATAAGCATATAAAATGTAACTGTGAAGGCTACTTTCCACCTTATCACTTTTTCCATCACCTTAATTACTTCCTCTTCAGTGCCCACTACCTGGACCTGGTGATGTTGTTGGCTCTGTACAGCTGTTGTAACTATATGGGTGTGGCTGTGTTCGCTGTGTACGCCGACTGTGACCCCATGGCCACCGGGGACATCGACAAACCGGACGAGATTCTCCCTTACTACGTCACCGACAAGCTCTCTGGGTTCTACGGTCTCCCGGGACTCTTCATCGCTGCGCTCTATGCTGGTAGTCTCAGGTGTGAACTTATTTGAAGCAACAGTAGTACTAATTTTCGTGAGCCTCAGTGTTTGAGGTTGTGGCAGGAGATCGATTCACTTATTCATAATACAGGTTCCGGTGTTTTTAGAGTTGCGTACAGTATATTTTTTGAACCACACAACTTTTTTTTTTTTCATAAGAGATATGATAGAAACAGACACTAACTTGGAGGGAGACCATTTAACATTCAGTCAGTCAGGTTCTTCATAGCAAAGGACAGCTATGTTTTTGACACGGCCTCAAGGAATAAATTAGCAGTCACCAGTTCACTGATAGCATCTTCTAATCACCTTAAGGGGGTGCGAGAATAGGGGGACAGGCTTGGAGGGGGTTATGGGGGTGCGGGGATTTTGGGGGTGCAAGAGTAGGGAGACAGACTTGGAGGGGTGAGGTTAGGGGGGTGCGGGAATAGGGGACAGACTTTCTACCCACCTCAAATCTGTCCCCTACTCCCGCACCCCCTTAACCTCTCCACACTTGTCTCTTCCAGCTCATATTCCTCCCAGATCAACGCGGTGTCTGCAGTGATGTGGGAGGGTTACTTCAAAAACTCTTCATGGGTGGAAAACATGCCTCCACATCGAAGACCTTACGTCAACATTCTCGTTAGTAAGTGGCCTTGAACGTCAGTATTTGGCTGAGCATAATGTTCCACGTAAAAACATTCACTAAAACCTTTAGCAGGAACAAATATGATAAAATGTTATGTCGGTATTCTCATCAACAAGTGAGATTTCAGTTGTCATAAAGTACAATGCACTCAAAATGATCAGAAGAACCTCAGTATGAATAAATCTCAAACATTTATAAGCAATCTCACTCTTCCAAACCTCTCTCTCTCTCTCTCTCTCTCTCTCTCTCTCTCTCTCTCTCTCTCTCTCTCTCTCTCTCTCTCTCTCTTTCCTTGGCAGGTGTTGTGACTGGGCTGCTGGGAATATTGGCTGGAATAATAGCGTCCCAGCTCGGGGGAATTTTCCAGGTTGGTCAGGTCATCCTCGGCACAATTCACTCGCCACTATTTGGAGTCTTCGTTCTGGGGATGTGTTGTCCCTTTGCTAACAAGGTCGTAAGTATATATTGCTGCTGCTGGTGTTGGTGTTGGTCTCTTATTAGTCTAGTGACTCTAGTCAAAAATTCACTCCTCTTCACTCTGTTCGGCATGTGACATTGATTCTAGCTCTTCCATTCTGTACATCTTTCTTTCATCTCTCCTCTTCCATTCTGTACATCTTGCTATCATCTCTCCTCTTTTATTATGTACCTCTTTCTATCTTATCTCCTCTTAATTCCTCCATTTCTTTCATTTTCATCTTCATCTCTTTCAAATCTCTCTTCTGTTCATTACTCATCTTCCCTCCATTCTTATGTGATCCCTTCTTTCCTCATATCTCTCTCCTGTCGTCCCCATGTGCAATTTAGATCTTGCCTCATCTCATCCTTTTCAGTCTCTCATCCTTTCTGTCTCTCATCCTTTTCTGTCTCTCATCCTTTTCTCTCTCTCATCCTTTTCTCTCTCTCATCTTTTCTGTCTTGTTCTCTTCAGGGTGGCATTGTTGGGTTCGCCACGTCCCTGCTCTTCAACTTGTGGATAACTCTTGGAGCCACTTTCTTTGGCCACGCCCCAACACTTCTCCCGTTCTCTGATGAGGGTTGTAACTCCACCACACTCCAACCCGACTCCACTTTCCTCACCACCATCCCCACAACACTCTTTCCCACCACCACCACTGAGGTGACACCTGAAGAGTAAGTGGTGTAGAAAAAATATGTATAATAATTAAATAAATATTAAAACAATGGTAACAATATTAAGAAGGTGAATCCAGAAACAGGTAATGTTTTTAATAGTTAGAGATATTTCCCTTCATACCGTTTTCTCTAATTTGTAAACAAACTCAAGACTCCGCCTGGGTCCAAGAGTCAAGAATAATACTGACTGGAGTGTTGCCAGATATGGAGAATATTCCCTAGATATGGGGAATAAGGCCCGGGACACATGGGTACTTTGTGGTCGCCAGTCAAGGACCACACACAGTAGCGGGGACGTGGCTTCCCATAGGTTAAATTAGGTTTCCATTGTATTGAAGTGAACCCGTACACATGAGTAACTGTGTCGGGATCTGTTGCAAGGAGAGGCTGATCCCCGCCACGTGTTGAGAACTTGAGAAAGGTAAATATAGCTATAATTACCTTGGTATGGAGGCGATTTATATTTTAGGCCATGGACACACGGACCACTTATAGCCTATGGTCGCTCTGTCTGTGGCCTGCAAATTTGTCCCACCTCTGTTTCCGTGCCGCCGCCAGCCGTACACTCTGCGACGTCCATTAGTTTAATTAACCACAAATCACCGTCCTCAGCCACGCAAGGTGTGTATGAGGCCACCACCAATTAATTAAGAGGCGTGACGAAATATATTAATTGTTCATTATTGTAAGATCAGTTAGAGTGTGGGAGTAGGGGACAGGCTTATGTTAAAGTTGAGGTAATAAGGGAAATTCTGATGTTAAAGTTGAGGTAAACAGGGATATTCTAATGAAAAGGGAAATTCTGATGTTGAAATTGACGCAAAAAGAGAAATTCTGATGTTAAAGTTGAGGTAAAAAGGTAAATTCTAATGTTAAAGTTGAGATAAAAGGAAAATTCTGATGTTGAAGTTGAGGTAAAAAGGAAAATTTTGGTGTTGAAGTTGGGGAAATTTCATTGATGAGACAGACCTGGCAACACTGACTGTAGATAAGAGGCTGCAGATGCTTATTTCTTATCTCCATCAACATTATTCTGCAATTGTGATGGTAATAGTTAACAAGAGCCACAGAAAAGGAAATTGGAAGATATTAGATTCTATTGCCATTGTCTGTGATAGTTGTTCTACTAATTTATAACATTATAACATTATTTTGATTATATGACATTTCTCGTAAAATACCTTGCCTAACATGACATGACCTAACCTGACCTGACCTAACCTGACCTAACATAGGGTTATTTTCCAGTGTGATATCAGTACATTTTGACCTGGTTTTATTGCCCCCCCCCCCCCCCTTGTATTGGTGACCTAGGTTAGGTTAGGTCACGGTAGATAACCCTGATCCAGGTTAAGTTAGGTAAAGTCAGAATAACCTTAAAGCATGTAAATATTAACTATATTATGTGATATTAATTATTTTGCCCCTCAATCCAGCATCTTGGGGTTAGGTTAGTTCAGGTCAGGTCAGGTTAAGTAAAGTCAGATCAACTCTAAAACATATAAATATATACAGGTAGATATTAACTTTATTATGTGATACTCATTTTTTCTATCCCACAATACAGCCTCTCGAGGGGTATATTACTATTAAATATATTGTGTGTTATTTATATGTTTTTCCCCTCTATCCAGCCTCTTGAAGGGGGGGGGATTGAAGATAGAGCCGTATGCAAGAACATTGGTGGTGTATACAGTGGTGTTGTACCAGTAAGATGGCCCTATAGAAAAACTATAGAGCCGGTAATAGTAGTATTGGTAGCACGCCATCCTCAACACCACGGATGTTCTTACATACTACCCATATTCAAAATGCACTAATGGTGTAAGTTATGGTATATAGTTATGCACCATCACACTAGGAATTGACACCATAAAGCAAAAAAATAAAAATAAATGCCAACCAAATAGGAAGGAAATCGATATATAAGTAGCCTATCTTCCATATCAGTGACTTGTCTTAACTATTACAGTACTGTGTTGGAAAGTAGCCTATATTTTGATTGAGGACAATAATTTTAGAAATCTTTAACTATACTGAAACAATCTGGTAATTCTTGATGTCATTTAATGAAGGTGTTTCATTAACCTGGTTGAAACTTTCCCTGACTACCCAAGTCTAAAGAAATGTAAATTAGTACGGTATTCTCATAAGTGAAAAGGAATCGAAACAATGTTTACTCTATCCTTATCTATCATACACACACAGTGGTACCTGTATCCACCCTTCTTTAGAGTTACTTTTAGTCAGATCCTAAGTTACTCTACTCGGTAAATTTTCAGAAATGGTGTCAAATACCAAATCCATCCTACACTGTCCTACACTGTCTTTATGAAGGAAAAGGGCTACCGGGTACTTTATCATATTTTATAAAATTTTGGTAAAGATTATCCTGTTGTAGTCGCATACTCCAGGGTTCTTGGCATTATTTCAATGGATGCAAGGTGTCCCTATTAATTAAATAGCCTAGTTACATAACCCTGGACTTGGCTGGAGTTACAGACCAGACAATCTTGCCTGTATTTGAGGCTGTCTGAGGTAGCAAAGTATGGTAATATTTCACTCACAATATGTCACCACCTTATCATACATGACCTAACTGAAGTTGTCCAGCCACAGGCTCCTACATTCCTGAGTTGTATAATATAGAACATTAATGTTGCTGTTCTGTGTTGTATAAATTGTTCAAAATCAGAACCAAACCAGTAGGTACTGTACATTATTTTCATTTAATTGGTTTTGTAGTAACTAAGGCTGTTCATTTACTCGTTTCAACTAACCTAGCTTTTCCACTTCCCACAGCGACTATGTGTTCCCCCTCTACCTAGTCTCCTACACCTTGTATTATCTCTTTGGTGTGTCCATCACCTTCGCCGTTGGGGCCATTGTGTCTCTATTGTACAGTGAGTTAATTCATAGTTTTTTAATCCTTAGGCTAAGAATTTAAATGCAATAACCTACGGTATGTAGGGAGTGTAATGGTCAGGCCTTAAGTATCTTAAAACTGTGTACAATATAGATAATTTTGTTTCATTATTAATTGCATTGATGTACCCATGCAAGCATTTATTTCCCTAACAACATCCTGCTCTCGGACTTTCCCAGAGCCATGGTCACTAGAGGAGTCGGGTGAGGCGTACATCCATCCAACCTTTTATAAGCTTCAGAAGTGGTGGGAGACCAGGAACCAACATAAAGATACAACTGCCAGCACTAACAACCTTGTACCCATGGAGAAGATGTAAGAAGGATGCATACACTAAGATAGACTAGAATTAAGAAGGTATGTTAATATGTTTGTCAAGAAAAAGGCAGCTATATGATAAAAATTGGTGTTCATACAGATCTGAAAGTTATTTAAAGATATTAAGTTATTATTTTCAATTTTTGCATCACAGATTCCTACAATCTCTGCTAGGAATCAAACTACCTCTGCTGTAGTAATCTGTTTCCATTCACATCTATTCCCTAGTTCCCAAATTCATTTTCCCTCGGTAATTATCAAGGATGACAGATTTTTTTGAAGGTCGGATCTTGATACTGAAGTAGAAGTAGACTCTGATATACTACCATTTATTAAACCAGAGTACTGTACTTACCACTAAACATTTAGGGACTTTTCTATTACCGGTACATATCACAGTGGTCCATATTTGTTTTGGGTTAGCTCTAATTTGCACATAGTTTTCCAGAGTTTTGTATCTGCATGACTGAATAACAGACTAACATAATATACTCTTCCTCATCATATTTTGACCAGTTAACACCCTCATGCATGATTGACGTTCATACAGCCCCTGGTTATTTATAATTGCATTTTCAAAGAGAAAGGGTTTTGGGCATTCAAGTAAATTACAACACTGAATGAACAGAGAGTTTGTGTTATGTGTTACTAGTCTTACTAGTCTGCACCCTGTAGGCTATAGATAAACTGTTCTTATTTATGTGAACAGTAAAAAAACAAATTCTTATGTTCCATACCATTTGTCAGTAGGAACCATTCACATGCACATATCCTGTGAGACTGAGATGAGGTTGTTTCTTTCCTTTTTTCATACATTCCATTGTGACACTTTAACCACTATTGTCCTTTCTATCAATACCTGTTGTGTGTACTATCAAAAACAAAACGTATGTCGTGAAAATTGGTGAAAATATAAGATACAGGGCACGAACATTACTGTGGTGGAGTTTTCATTAAGTTTCACGAGTTATATCAAATCGGACAAGATATACTGTATAATCATCGGACGACTAAGACGAGACTTGTCTTTGATAGTACAATAGCTCAAAAAAAGTATTACACATTTGACACAAGAAATATTCTGACATCTAAGGCGCTGGTTACTGAACAACCTTCACTGGGCATTATGAGCTGTAGCAATCACTTACAGAATCATTGGGCCCCGCCTGATCGATAGTGATTTTGATCTACTGTACATGTACTCATTCCTTTATTTTTCTTTGTTTAGGTCTATATACTTATCTCTATTTATTTGTCTATTTTCTTATAAGGATTGTATTTTCTTATTTCAGCTTCATTTCCCTCTTCATGACTAACCCTTTCTTTCCCTTCCTTTTCTATCTATTCCTCTGCAGAAGGTAATCATAACACATCTGCCTGTAGTAATCCAAGGTTGGGGTGACAGCAGTAGGGTTCTTGGCCTTGTCATCCCATTCGCGCATGCGAAGTGAAGATTTGAACTGTGGGTGGGTTTTGAAGCTTTCCATCTCTGCCTGTGTCATTGGGCCCCCTTGGTGCTCCAAAGTCTTCTTACTTGCATCAGAAAGCCCTAATGAAGGAGAGATGAACTCAATATAGACTGTGATATTGAATGACAAGACACCTCCAACTGTAGCCTTCATATGATATCTTCTTTTCTTGATTATGAGAAAATAGTGCGATGAAACCATGATACAGTTTCAGTATCAGATTAAATCTCTAACTCATAGAAAGAAATATAACATCAGTATCCATATGACGTTTCATTTTTATCTTATTCTTCACTCACCCTGGTAGTAATTAGAGTCAGATGCCACCAAAAACCTCTTGGCCTCCACATGACTTCTTACAAAATGGGTGACATCAGATGGGAATCCCAGATCCTTCAAGTACTCCTCCCCTTAGAAAAAAAAAAAGGGAAGCAAATTATCTCATTTGAAGGATTATTTAATTTTATATCTCATCTCACATGTGTATTGTTGACATTATATTTTGGTGTTTCAATACTCTGATGCTTTATATATGTTTATTCTTTGTGGAAATGCACATACCATCACCCACCTTATTTAACACAAATCTGAACAAACTTACCTAAAACTTCATGTTGAGCCACACCAAGAGTGACGCCTTGGGTGACCATACGTGGTGTTTGTTGTCCTTCTCTCTGCCCAGCCAGGTGACCCACATCATGTAATAGTGCCCCAAGTACCACCTGTAGTTGTAGCAGTAGAAGTTGATAAGTGAGATCTAGGGGCCATCTTATAATCTAACACTTTTACTAAGAATTTTTCATTTCTTTGTGTTTTTCTCTTCAAGAATCAAGTACTGAATACAGGATTTAATTATGTTTTTGTTATTTAATTAATACTCGACTATTGTGTGTGATATGTTATTTAGCTTACTTGGAGAAAGTTATTAGCAATATAATGCCACAATACTATGTAATAATACTGTATTGAAATGTTCTTTGAACTGTTTTGTTAAATCAACACATTACAATAAACATATCTTTCCTCCTTATTATCTGTAGCTCTGATGCCTTGCTCATTTCTCCATATTTCCTTCTCCCTCATGCCACTGGGTCTTCCAGTCCTTGCACAGTCTCCTTTCTTTCTCTTTAATTCAATTCTTAGAAGAAATGAGGCATCAGAGTGATTGATAGATAAAACCCTGAATGTATAACTAATATGTATTACCACACACAGGAAATAAAAGTAGTGATGATTCAGAACCTCAGATAACTGAGAGCTTCCATAAAGAAAAAACAAGACACTTTGCCACTTTGGTGTGAGATCTCCACTTCACCAACAATCCATACATGCAACTTAATCTGCCAGCCCCTCTGCTGGTCACTTGCCTGTACAGGAAAGCCTTCCTTTTCTGCAAGGTGTGCTGCCTGAAGGGCATGCTGGACTTGTGTCACAGCTTCCCCCAAGTAGTCTGCCTCCCCAAAGTCCTCATACAGTCCAAACACCTGGCTCACAGCTGCATCCACCTCATCTGTCCCAAGACTTGTCTCTCTTGTTGCCTCAGTCATCGTTGCTGTAATGTTGTATAATCAGGAATGGTGTATTGAAGCACTTACAGTACCACAGCCTGACACATGTTATTTGGTCTTCTGTTGGTATGCTTAGAGTAAGTTTATATTGGAAGTGATAGTTAACAATTCAATAACCATTAACACTGTATCTATTATCAAATGATTTTCCTTGTCAGAGGGAAGAATTCTTAGATTGTGGTTCTCTTACTCTTAATTTTGTTTCTTGCTCTATAGCGACATGTATTTTACATTATTATACATTTTTCTCTCTGGTTCTGTGTACATACTTGTCCCTGCTGACTTGTTTAGGTATCTGCTTTGAGGTGTCTGCAGCCGGGGATGTATTGCTGGTGAGATTCTCTGCTCCCTCTGCCTTTATCCTTCTTGAAGGCATCTGCCAAGAATTTTCACTGCATGTAAACCTTGTCGAGAGGAATGGCACCTTCCTCAGCGAATAGTGAACTGTATTGTATGGATATTTTCTGTATCTTGAAATCAACTGATGGTTTTTCCTTGTGTACAAGATAGGCTCAAGTTTTGGATAATTGTTTGATGAGAAATTTTTGAACTTGAGAAATATAATTTGGTGTTAAATCAGAGAAGTTCACAAGTGTCAGTCTTTTTTCTTATGGTAAATTGCCTGCAGAGATGTGGACAATACTTTAAAAGTTTTGGTGTCTCTTCAGTCCTGGTTCAACTAGTGTAGCTTGCTTTGTACAAAACAAATCATTCTAATCAATAACACACAATTTATTATACGATATACAGGACAGAGTAAGAAATGGGGAGGGGGAGCAAAACATTTTATTAGCTAGCTGACTCAAAACTCTTGCTATAGTCACTGTGAATATACTGTACATACCTACTGGACACACACACACAGATAGTAGGTGGAGGGGTGCAGTGTGTGCAGGTGGAGGTAGGTGGGCGAGAAAGAGGTCAAGTGAACGGTGTCACTATCTATTATTGGAAAACTTACTTCAGAGCTAAACTTGTGCACACACTCTCTTGTACTGGGTGAGCAAAAAGGGGAAAATGTTCAATGATGTGGCAATACCATTTGCTTGCATAATAGTAATAGTAAAAAAACACAAATTTCTAATTTCTCGTTTAGTAGCATAAATAGTTCATACCTCTGGGAACCTTGTAGAATGTAAGGTGATAGTACAGTTGGGTAGGCTATGGTACCTGAATAATAACAGTATTGTTCTGTAATTCTTTCAATACTTACCCAATTTAGTTTCAAATTCCCATTGACGTCTGCTACGATTTATATCACATTATTGTATTTACTGTATTGTGTTATTGCTAGTATTTTGGAATGTGTGAAGTGAGTGAGAGTGGGCGAGCAGGCAGGCAGGCAAGTAGGTAGGTAGGTTGGCAGGTAGGTAGGCAGGTAGGTAGGTAGGCTGGATGGCTGGCAGGTAGGTAGGTAGGTAGGCTGGTTGGCTGGCTGGCAGACGTCAACAATGTAACTACGTCAAGTGTGCCAGATGCCAGACAGGAGCCAGGCAGGTATTCAACGCCTGGCTCCCTACGTTTGGCCTGTGCGTGTGTGTGTGTGAGAGAGAGAGAGAGAGAGAGAGTGTGTGGGGGGGAGAGAGAGAGAGAGAGAGAGAGGGAGAGAGAGAAAGAGAGAGAGAGACCCCAAAATACCTGTGAGTGATGAGGTGGTTGGTGGAACGCTGACTATTGTATTGTTGTGTAGCTACCACCTGTACTCAATCAGTCCACTTCAAGCCAAGGTCACTCTCTCTCTCTCTCTCTCTCTCTCTCTCTCTCTCTCTCTCTCTCTCTCAATTACTTATCGATCAGTCTGTCTCGTTCTATTTACATACATTTTTTGCCATATTTTTTTGCATAGCTATCTATTGGACTCATTATTTTTCTTCGGTATTGTGGCCTTGGATTGAAAGGGAAGGTGTGCAGTAAAAGGAGGACATTTGGTGTTGGCAAATCTGGAGCAACTGAATCTTCCAAACAATTCCAATCAATAGAACAAACACCATTATTTTAGCTCTTCTGGTTCTGTTTCCTGGTATATTTAGGAGATAAATCTGGAGCAACTGAATCCTTCAAACAATTTCAAGCAATAGAACAAACACCATTATTTTTGCTCTTCTGGTTTTGTTTCCTGGTTTAGTTAGGAGGAATAAGTAGCCTTACAATGTACCAACAAGAGAATAATCTCCTCTTAAGGGGGTGTGGGAGTAGGGGACAGGCTTGGGGGGGGGGGGTGCGGGAATAGGGGTACAGGTTTAAAGGGGAGTAGAAAGCCTGCCCCCTATTCCCACACACCCCTAATCCCCTAAGCCTGTCCCCCTACTCCCGCACCACCCAAAACCTAAACCCCCCAAGCCTGTCCCCCTATTCCCGCACCCCTTTAAGCATCCAACCCTGTAAATAGGTTGGTGTGTGTAGCTGTGGGCAGGATTACCGTCTCACAAGGCTGGGTTTATCTACTCTTTATCAATTATGCAACAGTGTATCGAGGTTAGGATTTGTGTGAGGGAGAGAGGGAGGGACAGTGTATCCAAACTAGGATTTCTGTGTGTGAGAGAGAGAGAGGGGGTGGGGACAGTGTATCTAGGTTAGGATTTCTGTGAGAGAGAGGGAGGGAGAGGGACAGTTTATCCAGGTTAGGATTTGTATGAAAGAGGGAGAGAATACACCTGAAGATATCCCATTACATTTTTTAATCAAGTAACTTTCAACAGATGGTATGTTTTGCTCATCGTATGGTAACACTAAAAATTTTGGTGTATGCTTTCCAAGGTAGTGCAAAAAAAAAAAAAAGGTCGTATACAAAGTCATACATTCAAAACCTAAACCATTAAATTGATCCTTTCTGAGATAAATGACATATGGTGTTCCTATTCTTTTTTCTTACATTAGAGTGCCTTGATTCCTCCAAAGTTTGCCAGGAAACAGGACCACATGAAGACATATAATGGTGTTCTGTTGCTTGGAAGAGTTTGGAGGATTCAGTTACTCCTATTATATGGAGATACAATTAGGTAGGCAGGAGTTTGGGAATCTATATTTTTCTCATCTTCCTGCCTCACTACTACCCATTTCCTCATCAATCTCCCTCACTGACAATCTTTCTTTCATCTTTCTCCCTCACTAACACGCATTTCCTCATCATATTTTCTCACTACCACCCATTTCCTCATCATCTATCCTCACTAGTACCATTTCTCTCATCTTTCTCCATCACAAATACCCTTTCTCTCATCTTTCTTCCTCACTATCATTCTTCCTCTCATCTCTCACATAAAAACCTCCACCCTCATCTCCACTCATTACCACCTTTTCCCTCACTTGTCCCTCCATCCCTCTCTTTTTATCTTTACAAACATATCCTCCTTCATCTTCCTTCCTTCCTCACTATACCACCTTTTCCTTCACCTGTCCCTCCTCCCCTCCCCCCCTTTCTCTTCCATCATCTCCACTCACTACCACCTTTTTCCTCATCTCCTCTCTCATCTCCTTAATTCCTCACTATACCATCTTTTCCTCACTTTCCCCCTCCTTTCCCCATCCCTCACCCACCACCTCCAACATGGCCCACACCCAAACTGGCACTATAGGGTATGTGTGTGTGAGGGTGCCGGTGAGAGTGTGCCAGTGCCGCCGAGCCTCTCCATGCAGTGCCTCTGACCACCTCTACAGTGCCACAACCAAAACTCTCCCTAAAATATATCTGTCTGTGTGCATGATAGGGCCAGCTACGCCTCCTACATCACTTCGGGGATTGGGGTGAGTCTGACTGTCAGTGTGTGTGTGTGTGTGTACGTGCATTTAAGCGCCTAGGAGAGAGAGAGAGAGAGGCAGCAGCACTGACAAGGTTATCTCTACTCGAAACTGTACCATAAAAAAATATATATATATAATTTTTTTTCCTGTTCCGACACTGGACATAGGCCTAGGCTTCATCAAGCCCGTTACCGTGGCCCAGTTCGACTGCTACACACACACACACACACACACACACACACACACACACACACACACACACACACACACACACACACACACACACACACAGTACATACAACATAAACAATGAAGGTAGTGGTAGTAATGGTAGTAGTGGTTATAATGACAGTGACAGTAGAGTGAAACAGCCTCTCCCCTAAATTAAATTATTGTATTACTATTATCTGTTACTCTGACTTTACTTTGCTTGCTGTCCTTCCTGTATCTATCTATTTATCTTCTATTTCTCTCGTGCTTCAGACTCATATATGCAGGTCTTTCTTCCTTCGTCCTCTTCATATCCTTTCCTGCCAACTCATCTCTTTAGTTCTGTCCTCTCGTTACCCATTAAATATTTCCATTCGCAGCCTCTTCTATAATTATAATATACACTTCTCCATAATAATAATAATAATCTATCTCCATCACCATGCATTAATACTCTTCTCCTCTCTAACCATACAGTAGTCTATTCTCTATTTAGCCATCTTCCTTGCTCTCTCTCTCTCTCTCTCTCTCTCTCTCTCTCTCTCTCTCTCTCTCTCTCTTGAATACACACCACCCACTCACCCAACCAAACCAACCGCCCCGTTTTTTTCTTACAACACACACTCTCTCTCTCTCTCTCTCTCTCTCTCTCTCTCTCTCTCTCTCTCTCTCTCTTCCCTCAGTACCTCCCACATTCTCCCTCCTTGTTTCTATAGCCCCCTGCCATTCGTCGCTCCCCTATACCCCATTTCCCTACCCCCAACTCACAAGGGCCAAACTGTAGCCTCACCTGTAACAATTTTAGCCTCTGTGAACCTCAGCTGGTGTGAACAAATAGTGAAAAAGATGGGAAAATAAAACCTGTGCCAAACTTGTACCTTTTCTCACATTCCTTTCCACCTCACTTATCTTTCTCAATATCTATCTATTTATCTTCCCATCTATCTATCTATCTATTTATCTTCCCATCTATCTATCTATTTATCTTCCCATCTATCTATCTATCTATCTATTTATCTTCCCAACTATCTATCTATCTATATTTATCTTCCCAACTATCTATCTATCTATCTATTTATCTTTCCATCTATCTATCTACGTACATAACTATCTATATGGATAGATAAATATCTTTCTCAGTATTTATCTATCTATTTATCTTCCCATCTATCTACCTACATAACTATATATCTATCATCTATATAAGTACAAGTAACTCATTACCATTTATTTTCCCATTTTCTGTGACTTTCGTTCCACATCTTTACTTCTGTGTAATGTATCTGGCTTATCCTCTTTTAATACATCAAATATAAATAGAACAGTTCGCTTTGTAAATGCTCTTGGTGGAATATACTTAAAGGGACATTAAGTTAGATTATTTTAGTGGAATATACTTAAGGGACATTAAGTTAGATTATTTTTGTGAGTAAATTGAGAGAAGAATGTGTGTTTAATAAATGTTGTTGGGTGCAATGTGCTGAGATCATAAACTCGTTAGTGAGAAATGTTGTGCCTATTACTCATCAACAGGTGTACGGTACTTGGCAGGCAACTTGTAACACCTTTAGTTAACACCTTAGTACACACGTTGGATCGGAAGGGGGTGTTAGCGTGTGTGTGTGTGTGTGTGTGTTAGAGAGAGAGAGGGGGTGGGAGAGAGAGAGCGTGTGGGTGTGGCAGAGAGAGAGAGAGAAAGCGTGTGTGTATGGCTGAGAGAGAGAGAGAGAGAGAGCGTGTATGGCAGAGAGAAAGAGAGCGTGTGTGTGTATGGCAGAGAGAGAGAGAGAGAGAGAGCGTGTGTGTGTGGCAGAGAGAGAGAGTGTGTGTGTGTGTGTATGGCAGAGAGAGAGAGAGAGAGCGTGTGTGTATGGCAGAGAAAGAGAGCGTGTGTGTGTATGGCAGAGAGAGAGAGAGAGAGAGAGAGAGACCCCCACATCCGACTACTTGACATTGCTTAATTAATCAGAGAAGGACAAACGTTGCCACACACACAGGACATTCCATCAAGTTTAATAAGACACTCACTATAGCGTGTGGTATGTATGTATGTATGTACAAGTTGGCACCATTCCACTCCCATAATAAGAGCCAAAATATTTAGCAGTGCCAATAATCCTCCCTCGCTGCTAAGATATGACAGACAGACAGACAGACAAGCACACGAACTTAGGAGCGTCGGAGCTAATATATTTTAAGGCATTTTGCTCTCTAAGTTACAGTATTATACGCTGCAATATTGTGTGTGTAGTTCATTGACATCATGCCCCCCTTCAGACTCCAGCCTCTTACTTCCTTCCTTTCCATTCTTCATCATTTATTCTTCCATTCCACCTGTTTATTTTCCTTCGTGTTTACTGTCCCTCGTCTCTCTTTATATCCTTCTCCCTCTTATTTCCTTTCAATTCTTCATCATTTGTCTCTCTATTACACCAATGTTTACCTTCGTGTTTACTGTCCCTCCTCTATTTATATCCTTCTCCCTCGTTCGATACAGAGTAAAAAAAACAAGCTTAATTAACGAGGTCTTATTATTATTTTTCTTTTCAGTTCCATTTTTAATTTTATTTTTATCTGGTACTAGTTTTTGCATTATTGAATTAGCCTAAACAGTAAAGTGAGGCTTAGGTTTTGTGCTGCCGCCAAACACATCCTCTGAGGGTAAGGTGATTAATAATAAACATAATTTTCTTTTGTGTTTCAGGTGAGTGTTGTGATCTGGGGAACGATAATTAACATACATTGACCCCCTGCATGTGACGCTCAGCAGGTAAGAATTATCATGTACTGCCGACAGCATAAATTCGCGTCCATCTCATGTACTTAATAGTGTTAATAATGACCAGATAGTTGCATTCTGAACCAGTTTTATTCCAACAACTATTATGTTATTTACCATACGAGAACTATATCTGTCATCACTGTATTGAAATAGTATTACAACATCTAATATATATACAGGTGGAAATGAAGCGAACTTATGCTGTCGACTGTACTAAAGGCCACAATAATTAGTTTGTTTTGTTTTTTCGAGGGCTAACAACATTATAGAAAATGTAAAATTATGTAACTGCAATACAAGTTAGAAAATGTAAGACTACGTAACTACAATACAACTTAGAAAATGTAAGGCTACGTAACTGCAATACAACATTATATATAATTAGGTTTGATGTTTTATAATTAGAGTAATTTTGGTAGATTAGAGTAATTTGCAGTACTTTCATAATAATGATGGTAATTGTAGTGTTTATAAGTTGAATAGTAAGTATAGCCAAGCTGTTTGTAGTGGTTATTGAAACTTTATTGTAGTGGTTATTGAAACGTTATTGAGTGGTTATTGTAATGATTATTGTAGTGATTATTGTAGCGATTATTAAGGTGGTTATTGTTGTGGTTATTGTAGTGGTTATTGAGTTGAATAGTAATTAACCAAGCTATTTCTAGTGGTTATTGTAGTGGTTATTCAGGTTGTTATTGAGTGGTTATTGAGGTGATTAATGACGTGGTTAATAAGTAATTATTGAGTCGAATAGTGAGTAATCAAGCTGCTTAATCTATCAATGAAGTATATATTCGTGTGACAGACAGACAGACAGAGGTGAAGGGACAAAGTGATATTATTATAGATAGGAAGTGAAGAGGAGGAGGAGGAGGAGGAGGAGGAGGAGGAAAGGGAAGTGGAGGGGAGGGGAGAAGGGGGAGGAAAGGGAAGTGGAGGGGAGGGGAGAAGGGGGAGGAAAGGGAAGTGGAGGGGAGGGGAGAAGGGGGAGGAAAGTGAAGTGGAGGGGAGGGGAGAAGGGGGAGAAATGGGGACATGCGGAAGAGGAGAGAGAACGATGTCAGGAGATAAATTAAGGGCATAAAAGAGACAAGAAATGAGGGGGAAATGAGGCAGTCAGGAAATGGGAAAGATTAGGACGTACAGGGTAAATAAAGATGAGAGAGAGATAGAGAGTGTGAGAGAATGAGAAAGAGTGTGTGTGGGGGGGGGGGAGAGAGGGAGAGAATGAGGAGATAAGCAGAGAGAGAGAGTGTGTGTGTGTGTGTGTGTGTGTGAGAGAGAGAGAGAGAGAGAGAGAGAGAGAGAGAGAGAGAGAATAACCAGGCAGAGAATGAGAAGATAAACAAACACACACACACACTAAGAGAGAGAGAAAGAGAGAGAGAGGTAGACAGGTAGAATGTAAGTGTGTTGTTCAGCTTGGCACAGACTGGACACGTAACTTGATACCGGTAGTCTGGCTGGCCCAATCAGGCACCTCTCTCTCTCTCTCTCTCTCTCTCTCTCTCTCTCTCTCTCTCTCTCTCTCTCTCTCTCTCTCTCTCTCTCATTAACACGCTGTCATCATCTTCATCTACCCTATAACTCTCACAAAAATGTACACACACACACACACATATACATACATACACACACACACACACACAAACACTATAAGTCATCCATCCATATCTTTCTCTCTCTCTCTCTCACACACACACACACACACACACACACACACACACGCACACACACACACACACACACACACACACACACACACACACACACACACACACACACACACACAGAGCCACAGTGATGAGGTGTGGTGTGGTGATAATGAACTACCTGACCAACTCTACATACTGACCTTCATTATCAATGTTTTCATAAGTCTGTCCTGCTCTGGTTGGTTGGTTGGTTGGACTCTCCGTTTTCTATTCATCTGTTTTTATTTATTTTCTTTATTACTCGTTTAAGGATATATGGTATTCTTTTTGAAGAGAGAGAGAGAGAGAGAGAGAGTGTGTGTGTGTGTGAGAGAGAGGTATGTCAGACACACAATTACTCACACACACTAATATTTATCTATCTTTTTCCCTCTCTCTCTCTCTCTCTCTCTCTCTCTCTCTCTCTCTCTCTCTCTCTCTCTCTCTCTCTCTCTCACACACACACACACACACACACACACACAC
The DNA here is from genome assembly GCA_034508575.1 of Petrolisthes manimaculis. Classification (NCBI taxonomy): domain Eukaryota; kingdom Metazoa; phylum Arthropoda; class Malacostraca; order Decapoda; family Porcellanidae; genus Petrolisthes; species Petrolisthes manimaculis. The sequence goes on along the minus strand of JAWZYT010004025.1, from coordinate 63,343 downwards.
ACACACACACACACACACACACACACACACACCTACCTATTCATTTATCTGTCTTTCTCATCTCTTTATCACTCTAGCTGGTCTCTTTATCTATCTTTCTCATCTCTTTATCTGTGTGGCTTGTCTCTTTATCTCTCTGGCTGGTATCTTTATCTCTCTGGCTGGTCTCTTAATCACCCTGGCTCATTCTACCTGTCACATTTGCTCTCTCTCTCTCTCTCTCTCTCTCTCTCTCTCTCTCTCTCTCTCTCTCTCTCTCTGGCACCTAATTATTCTAGTTTTATTTTATCTTTTCATCTCCCTTTTATAATCATTTGTAATTATTAGGCTGAGGAAAGGAGTAGCAGCACTATACTTCTGTTGGCAGTGTTGGTGGACAGTGGGTAGGTAAGTAGGTAGGTAGGCAGGCAGGTAAGGCAATGAGTAGGTAAGTAGGTAGGTAGGTAGGCAGGTAAGTAGGTAGGTAGGCAGGTACGTTAATGAGTAGGTAAGTAGATAGGTAGGCAGGTAAGTCAATGAGTAGGCAGGTAGGCTGGTAGATAGATAGATAGGTAGGTAGGTAGGTAGACAGATAGATAGGTAGTATCCTTGTTGATCTTGATAGCAGACAGGAAATACGACAGCAGCAGCAGCAGCAACTATAAGGCTTTGGTTGGTTGGTTGGTTGGTTGGCAGGTGTGTGGTCATTTGGCTGTATTGTTGGCAGTGGTGTTGGTGTTGGTGTTGGTTGGGTTTTGGTTTGGTTTGGTTTGGGTCCCTGTAGTTGGCTGGTGCATCCTATTACATACATACATACAAACACATTGATTACTGTTATTTATTTTATTTAATTTTTGTTATTGT
>JAWZYT010004025.1:0-55000 GCA_034508575.1 Petrolisthes manimaculis | reverse complement strand
GGGTGTGTGGGAGTAGGGGGACAGGTGACCAGAAGAAGTGGTGTGTGTCAAACATACAAAATTTAAATAAAATTATGATCATGTGTTTTAAATACGGGACATTACGAGCTTGACTCAATCCTGTAAGATATAAAATAGGTAAGGACAAATAGGTAAGATCACACACACACACACGCACATACACTCACACACACACACACACACATCGGATCACGTACAATAGCGAATCACGTACACTGACTAATTAAGCTTCAACATTTCAATACTTCTTGGTCTAAAATATAATAATTATCTTTCGAATCTTCAATAATAATAATAATAATAATAATAATGATAATAATAATAATAATAATAATGATAATAATAATAATAATAATAATAATAATAATAATAATAATAATAATAATAATAATAATAATAATAATAATAATAATAATAATAATGATAATATAAAAAGTAATAATAATGATAATAATAATAATAATAATAATATTAATAATATTAATAATAATAATAATAATGATAATATTAATAATGTTTGGGAATTTCATCATCCAAAATATCTTTATTAGCCTCTGACACCTTTATTGGTTTGCCCTTCAACACTCACAGATTAATGTTAGACTCTTATTATATTTATGTTCTGGTGGTCGCCTTTTGGGTCGAAAATTTAATTAATATCTTTCGAATCTTCAATATTAATGTTGGGTTTTCATCTTAAGCAAAAATTTAATTATTATCTTCTGAATCTAACGTTAATATTAGTGATTATTTTTCATCTTAAGCAAAAATTTTATGATTATCCTCTGAATCTAATGTTAATATTAGTGATTAATTTTCATATTCAGCAAAAAAAAAATATATATTATCCTCTGAATCTAACATTAATTTTAGTAATTAGTTTTCATATTAAGCAAAAATTTTATTATTATCCTCTGAATTTTACGTTATTATTACTGATTAATTTTCATATTCAGCACATAAAATATACATATATATTATTATCATCATCTTAATCGTTAATAAATATACATATATATTATTATCATCATCTTAATCGTTAATGATGGGGTAATAATCTTTAGTAGGAGTTAGAATGAATGATTACGTTTCGTGTTTTTGATAAGAGTTGAAGTGAGGGCCCATCACCACTACACTTTATGGCTGACCTAATCCACACCTCGACCCTTGTATCCACTAGGTCGTTACTCAGCCAGGGCAGGGCAGGGCAGGGCAGGGCAGGGCAGGGCAGGGCAGGGCAGGGCAGGGCAGGGCAGGGCAGGGCTAGGGTTGGGTCGGTGGGGTGGGGGGTGGTTGGGAGTACGACTGAGAGAGAGATAGAGAGAGGGGGGGGAGGGAAGAAAGTCGTGAGAGAGAGAGGGGGTGGAATAAAGTCGTGAGAGAGAGAGAGGAAGGGAAGAAAGTCGTGAGTAAGAGAGAGAGAGTAAGAGAGAAAGAACAGAGTCGTGAGCAAGAGAGAGAGAATAAAGTCGTGAGCAAGAGAGAGAGAGTGAGAGAGAAAGAGAATAAAGTAGTAAACAAGAGAAAGATAAGAAAGTCGTCAGCAAGAAATAGAGAGAATGAAAGAGAAAGAGAAGAGAGTCGTGAGCAAGAGAGAGAGAGTAAGGTAGAGAGCAGTGAACAAGGTGCCTGAACGTCTCTTTAACTCTGGCACTTTATACATTCAGCCTGACCTTGGCCACTCACGCGAATCGAGTGGGACGATTCGCTTCTGAACTGTCTCTTAGTTATCACCAACATGAAAAGAACTGTCATATACTTCTCACTGATTTAATACAACAAGTATACAAGAGGCTCGAGGCAAACAAAAAAAAAATTCTCCTCCATATGGCAACTCTAGTTATACTTAACACAATGATGACATTTATTACTGAATATTTCAAGTAGTATGGACACATGAGTGACTTTTTACCATTGAACACTATAGAGCAGAGGAGACAACACGAAGAAATAATTATATGTAGACTGCTGCATGCATCTCCAAGCCCCTTCATGTCCTCTCAGATATTAGACTAAGTATGGAAGACACACACACACACTCACACACACACACACACACACACACACACACACACACACACACACACACACACACACACACACACACACACACACACACACACACACAATATTATATACAACTCTGGGACTAACAATGACAGAGTGGGCTGGCTACATGTATGGTCTGTAAAATCATGGTATATGTGTCATGGTCTCATCGTAAATACTATAGTTCTTGACGTTTCTTCCACATGGCAAATCTTGACTGACTGGGTGGATGGTGAGGCGACACTCGTGATTACACACACACAAACAAACACACACACAAACATGTGAGCAAGGATGAGTTGATCCCGGATGTAACCTGGAGCCGGATGATGAAGATGATGTGTGTGTGTGTGTGTGTGTGTGTGTGTGTGTGTGTGTGTGTGTGTGTGTGTGTGTGTGTGTGTGTGTGTGGGTGTGTGTGTGTGTGTGTGTGTGTGAGAGAGAGAGAGAGAGAGAGAGAGAGAGAGAGAGAGAGAGAGTGTTTGTGTGTGTGTGTGTGTGTGTGTGTGTGTGTGTGTGACCTCGTGCCCCACATTGCTTGGTGGTGGCCTCTGCAGTATAATTATAGGACTCTGAGTACAGTCGATAAAAATTCATATAATATTCTGCATAATTTATAATCTTCCACCGTTTGCTCTTGTTGACATTCTCTCACCTCCCTTATAATTCCCACTATACGAGTAACATCTCTCCCATTTGTCCATGCATGCAGTTTATTCTTCTCCTTCCATTCTCCTACCATTGACTTCGATCTTAATTTGTCCATGCATGTAGTTTATTCTTTTCGTTTCATTCTCCTTTCATTGTCCTCGATCTTAATTTCGTTCCCAACCCTTTCTTCCCCTTCATTGGCAGTGACTTGGGTGGCCTCTGTGACGTGCTTGATAGCCATTTGTTGTTGTTGTTGTTGTTGTTGTCCAGATTGAGAGACCTGCAGGAAGAAGCCAAGAGTAAGTAAGCAGCTGTGTGTGTGTGTGTGTGTGTGTGTGTGGTTTCAGGGTCAGCAGTGTGTCTGTGTGTGTGTGTCTGTGTGTGTGTATGTGTTTTGATATTGTGTGTCGTGAATATTTTGCTGTGGTGTGGGTGTAGGTATGTTTTGATGTGTTGTGGTGTAGGTCTGTGTGTGTTGTGATGTGTGTGGTGTAGTGTGGAGAGGTGTGTGTTGGGATGGTGTGGTGTGATGAATATTATGCTGCATGTGTAAAAGAATACAATAAAAAAAAACATTACAAAAAGAAGTACATGAATATTCAGACGACAGTTCAGAAGTACCAAAGAAATATTATTGGATACACAAGCTCATTTATTCAACAAGACAAGAGTGGAAAGGAAGAACAAAAGTGAACATTCTTTACCTAAAATTTAAATGTGAATACTTAAGCTGCCTTCGCGTGGTGACCTTCAACCATTTCCCATACTGAGAAATTATTTAATATTGAAGGACAGTGATGTAAGAGATGCAAAATTAATTAGAAAAATACCAGAAAGTGTTGAAAGATGATGATGATCTCGTCTCGTTTAAAACTCCCAGATAATGTCCCTTTGAAGAATGATGTGTGGGCACGAACACTATGCATTTAACACTTTAAGGGATGACTATATACTTCAGGCTGGTACATACATATATTGGAGTGCCTTGATTCCTCCAAAGTATGCCAAGAAACAAACAGGACCAGATAGAACAAAAATAATGGTCTTCTGTTGTTCTTTAGGATAGTTTGGAGGATTCAGTCGCTCCAGATTTACCAACACTGTACTATTATATCCCCTTAACTCGTGATGAACAGTTTCCTTCTTATCACATCTAAGTTTATGGCTGTTTTCTCCCGTTGATAAAGAATCTCTCCTCCCCCGCTTTTGTAGATTATTTTAAAGCATTATATTCCTGATTACCTCATGCACAGTCACGGGGCTGCTTGGTCAGACGGCCTGAGAAAATTCAACAACAACAACAACAACAACAACAACAACAACAACAACAACCTGACAATCTGAATAATCCAGGGAAAAATAGGTTAAGGTCAAACACACTTTCTTTATATATTTTTTTTTTATTTTTTTTTTATTTTATTTTTTTTATCTCTGTGTTGTATTAGATTACCTCCTAGTGACTATTAGGTAGGGTGAAACTAAGTTAAGGGGAGGGTATAGATCTGACATATTTGGAGATTATGATTCCTCCAAACTATTCCCAGCAACAGGCCACCATTATTTTTGTTATTCTGCTCCTGTTTCCTGGCATAATTTGGAGGAATCAAGGCACTCCAATGTACCAAAAGTATACTCTGCCCTTAAGGGAAAAGTGCAGTGTTGGTTAAATCTGTATCCAGCAATTGATTCCTCCAAACTATTCCAAGTAAACAGACCACCACCATTAATTTTTTGGTTCATCTGGTCTTGTTTCCTGGGATACTTTGGAGGAATATTTTTGGAATAGTATGGAGGAATCATTTGTTCTACATTTATTTACCAACACTGTACTTCCCTCCCTGTGTACCTTAAATAACAGGGAGAGTGAAAATGAGGTTAGGACAGAAAAAGACAAACGAACCCTTAGAGTAAGAGGAGGAGGAGGAGGAGGAGGAGGAGGAAGAGGAGGAGGAGGAGGAGGAGGAGGAGAAGGAGAAATTACGTAGAGAAAATGTGTAGTGGGAGTATGTGGTAAATGATGTTAAAATTAAAATGAAAGGAGGAGAGGGAAGAGAGAAATAATTATGTACAGACGAAAGCAGAGGTTAAGAGTATAAGGAAATAAAGAGGGAGTATTTTTTTTTTTTTTTTTTTTTTTTTGAAGAAATGAGAGAGTTATATAGAGATGAACAAAAAGTGAGAGTGTGGAGAGGAGAAGTGATGAGTGAGAGTATACAGTTAAGAGTTTTAAATAGAGAAATGATAAGTGAGAGTATATTTATAGAAGAGTGAGAGTTAATGAGAGTTATATTAAGTGTAGATTAGATGAGGAAAGAGTGAGAGTATGGAGAAGAGAAATGATAAGTGAGAGTGTAGAGTTAATGAGAGATTTATAAATGGAGAAATAAAAAGTGAGAGCATAGATAGAGAGAGTGAGAATATAGAGGAGAGAGAAATGAAAAGTGAGAGTACAGAGTTAAATAATGAGAATTGCATGTATAGACAACAAAAAAAGAGTGAGAGTAACGTATAAAGGAAAAAAATAACAAATAAAGAATGAGAGTAGAGAGTTAAAATGAGAGTTAGAGGCTATGTATCACTTGTATATAGATTTAAAAAAAAGTTAAAAAAAAAAAAAAAATGAGTGAGAGTCTATGTGAGAGGAGGAAGAGGAGCAAGGTTCAGTTAGGACAGCCCCAGATGGCATGCATGTGTGTCAGAAATAGCCAAGTAGGTGTGTGGAACCGAACGCTGGCACCTGGCTACATACAACACACTCATTCCTAGCCAATAGTCAGCTAGGAGTCAGAAGGAGGAGGAGGAGGGAGAAGGAGGAAAAGGAGGAGGAGGAGGAAAAGGAAGAGGAGGAGAAGGAGAAGGAGGAGGAGGGAGATGAGGTAAAAGTGTAGGGTTCAGATAATGATAATATGGGTGGGTTGTAGAGGTGTGTGTGGTGGCGAGATGAATGTGCATGGGGTTGGGTGAGAGAGAGAGAGAGAGAGAGAGAGAGAGAGAGAGAGAGAGACAGACAGACAGACAGAGAGAGAGAGAGAGAGAGAGAGAGAGAGAGAGAGAGAGAGAGAGAGAGAGAGAGAGAGAGAGAGACAGACAGACAGACAGTGAGAGAGAGAGAGTTGAAGATGACGTCAGAGGAAATAGTTTGAAACATTCCTGCATCTCTGACCATCAACATTTTAAAACCACAATAATCTAAAGACCTTCAAACACCATAATCATAAAACCCATCAGTGTTCAGAGTTACATATATATACAGTATCAGTTGTTCCAGATTATACCAACCAACAACACTGTACTTCCCTCCCTCTCCTCCTTATATATATTATGGGTTTGAGAGCCCCCCTTCGGACCCAAACTAAATAAAATACCTAGCCTCTCTTATACTGTCCCTCCTTTCCTTCTTTCACTTATACTTTCTTGGTGTCCCTTCTGTATGTCTTCGTTTCTCGTTTGTGTATTTGATTATGATGTTCTTTCTGTCTCTCCTTTCCCCTTTTTTCATTACGTGTTTTCTGTTCCTTCTCTGTGTCTCCACTTTCTCTTTTGTGGTATAAAAATAATTATCTTGCTGGCCACCTACTCTCTCTTTTTTTCTTCCCTCTGAATGGGAGTGAGTGAGTGAGTGAGTGAGTGAAGGAGTGTGTGTAAGCGAGTGAGTGAAGGAGTGTGTGTAAGTGAGTGAGTGAGTGAGTGAAGGAGTGTGTGTAAGTGAGTGAGTGAGTGAGTGAAGGAGTGTGTGTAAGTGAGTGAGTGAGTGAGTGAAGGAGTGTGTGTAAGTGAGTGAGTGAGTGAGTGAAGGAATGTGTGTAAGTGAGTGAGTGAATGAGTGTGTGTGTGTGTAAAGGATAGAGTGATAAATATGTGGGGAGGTTACCATCTCAACTTCACTGTTTTCTATTTACTCTCTCTCTCTCTCTCTCTCTCTCTCTCTCTCTCTCTCTCTCTCTCTCTCTCTCTCTCTCTCTCTCTCTCTTACTTTTCATTCATTCATTCAGGGGTGACGCGTGCCGGAAGCTGCTGGCTGGCCGGGTCACATGCAAGGGGGGGGGGGGGTGTTATGGGGGGGGGTACCTGAAGAAGACAGAAATAGAGGGAAGTATAAACGGCTGTTGATAATCTATGTAATGTTATGACAGAGAAAGAGAGGATGATAATAATAATAATAATAATAATAATAATAATAATAATAATAATAATAATAATAATAATAATAATAATAATAATAATGATAATAATAATAATAATGATAATATTTGGGCATTAAGTGAAGTTTGTATTAGATCATTAATTTTGTGAGGTGTACGTTTTTTATCATTATCGTCGTTATCATCATTATCATATTCATTATCATCACAGACACACACACACGCACATGGTGATGATAATGGTGATATAGTGATGATGGTGATGATAATGGTGATATAGTGATAATGGTGATATAGGGATGATGGTGATGATAATGTTATGGTGACCAATAAGAATGCGTAACAGTCCGGAAGGTGACAATTTTTTGGATGTGTGTGTGTGTGTGTGTGTGTGTTCAGTGTAAATATTACCGAGTCAGACATCACAGGTGGCTGAGAGAGAGAGAGAGAGAGAGAGAGAGAGAGAGAGAGAGAGAGAGAGAGAGAGAGAGAGAGGTGATGGGGGGAGGGAGAGACTTGATGCTGTAGATAGAATATAAATAAAGTGATACAATGAGAGTATAATTCCCATCCCAATCTCAACAAGTGGACTCCCTGTAGGAACCTAAACTTAACCTAACCTAAACCTAACTTAACCTAACCTAAACCTAACCGAGTGAAGAGGGTATAGGTAGGTAGCCGGCAGTGGTATTGAGAGGATTGATTGATTGATTGAGTGAGTGATATTAGTAGGCGCCGCAACAGCAAGGTCATATAGCTCCAGAAAAAAGGTGATAGAGAGACGAGACAGCAAGCAGGATGGTACCATATTGAGAGCAACAGGTATACAATCATACAGGAAATAAATATATATATTATTATTATCCCCGGGAATACGTAACAACACCTGGCATGGATGATGATGATGATGGTGATGGTGAGAAAGATAATATATGTGTGTGTGTGGACTGTGTGTGTGACTGTGTGTGTGTGTGTGTGTGTGTGTGTGTTTGTGTGTGTGTGACGGTAATGTTCCTGACTCACCTTAACCTCACGTCACGTCACGTCACCTCACACTGACTCACACCACCACTACCTCATCATCATCATCATCCTTTTTCTCCTCATCCTCCTCATCCTTCTCCTTCCCCTCATCCTCCTATGAAGTAAGATGAATGAAATAGTGAATATTCTAATTTGATGGATGAAATATTGGATGTCTTTGTAAATTGGATGAAATATTGGATGTCCTTAAATAAGATGGATGAAATATTGGATGTCCTTAAGTAAGATGGATGAATATTGTACGTTCTAATAGTCTTCTTTCTCAGCTTTACATCATCCTCATCATCGTAATAATAAATAAATAATAATATTAATATATAGAGTCTAAGTCAGGATTCAAGGTGGTATTATCAGACGAGGAAATAGCTGCTATATCTTCGTCGCTTTATTCGTAATTCAAAATAATAGGAATTTAACTAAAACACAGAGCCTTTTTATCCTGGTTTAATAATACCACCCTAAGTGTCCTGAGGGGTACAGTACAGTGGGTCGTCAAGTACAAATAAACCGAATTCTATCTGCAGTACAGGTCAGGCAATGTCTCCTTAATTAACTACTACTACTACTACTCCAACTCAGGATTCCAAGTCTGCAGAGAATTATATACCTACAGTGAAAAGTAGCGACTAAAAGCTTTTAACTAAAAGGACTCGCATGTATGACTCAAATGTAGTGTTGGTATGTGTGAGTCAAGTTGAGCGACTCTCCTGGCCAAACTACGTCACAAAGCATAATGATCCCCTGTTTGTAACGATGAATTCCTGGCATAGTTTGGGGGGAGTCAGTTACTCTCCAATTTACCAAAAAGAGCTTCTTCCCTAAATTTAATATTGTATAATGTGTGTGTCCCTTTCCATGTGTGTGTGTGTGTGTTCCTTTGTATGTACAGTTGCCAAAAAAGGTATTACGACAAATCTTGATAGAACTTTAACCATTGTATTATCCACAACTATTTGTAGCAGGGACTATAAGCATGTATAACAGAAGGAAATATACATATCCTTCTATAATACACACTTATAATCCCTACAAACAACTATGGACATTAATATATTTAATGTTGTATCAATAGTTGTCGCAATACCATTTTTGTCAACTGTATATGTGTCGTCCCTTTGTGTGTATGTGTGTCTCTTTGTATGTGTGTCGTCCCTTTGTGTGTGTGTGTGTGTGTGTGTCTCTTTGTTACAACGCTGGTATTAATGAGAAGAATAAATGGTGCTACAGGTCAGTCAATGGTATATAGGTTTAGAGGGAAAGAATGAGGAAAGGTGTAAAAACAGCAGGTGAATGGTCAAGTTATCGGTTCTGCCCCATATTAATCTTTATATATGTGTGTGTCGTCCGTTAGTTACTACGCAGGTGTAAATTTAGTTAATGCTATAATGAGAAGAAGAATGAAGGGTAGTACAGGTTGTCGGTCAATTAATGGTTTGGAGGTGAGGAACAGGTGAGTCAGTCAGTGGTTGTTGTTGTTGTTGAAGTTAGTGGTTGTTGTTGTTGGAGGTGAAGGTGTTGAAGCCAAGTGTGTGGGAGTTGGTGGTGGTGGTGGTGGTAGCGAGGCGTAGTAAAATTTCATCTACCTTTACCTTCCACGAACATTCCCTCTTGGTCTTTTCATCCACCTTATGACTGTATTTGCTAGGCTGAAAGAATCGGTAGTCAGCATGCAGGGAAAAGGAAGGATGGAAATAGAGAGAAGGAACAGCAAACACCACGAAGGAGAAAGAAGGAAAGGGGGGACGAAATTACATATATACTGTATAAATTGATAAGAAACCAATTAGATGAAAATAAACGTATATGTGGGTGTATGGGAAGAACGTGGGTGTATGTCAAATAAGTATGTGACGTGGGTGTATGTGAAGTATGTGACGTGGGTGTATGTGAAGTAAGTATGTGACGTGGGTGTATGTAAAGTTATAAATACAAATACAGGAGCCATTCTGGTGTTGTCGGTGTTGACGTGGGTGTGTGTGTGTATGTGTGTGTAGGCTTGGACAGGGAATAGTGGGTAGCTATATCCAGAAGGTGTCGCCACTCATATAATAATAGAGGGGGTATTTCTGAGAGCTAGAGATAGAGAAAGAGAGGGGGGGGGGGGGTAGACGGGGGGCGGGAGGTTGTAGAGTGGACGCATTGGGAAGCTACATGATGCATGATGGGAGGAACTAATCTGGAGTGTGTGTGTGTGTGTGTGTGTGTGTGTGTGATATGTTTATTGCTGCCCATATTTGTGTTGGTGTTGCTGATAAGAACACAGTAAGAGTAATGATAATATACCATGATGCTGATAATAATTTGTAGGAGTAGTAGTAGTAGTATCAGTATTATTATTATTATTATTATTATTATTATTATTATTATTATTATTATTATTATTATTATTATTATTATTATTATGCACACGAAAACTACACAAGATGCCAAATGAAGAGAGAGACCTTGACCTTTAATGCAAGACACACGATTGATACTCTTGCCCCCAACACGTTAATTAATGAAGGAGACTGTACATACTAATTAATATTGTATTGCAGTTACATAGTCTGACACTTTCTATAATAATAATAATAATAATAATAATAATAATGATAATAATAATAATAATAATAATAATAATAATAATAATAATAATAATAATAATAATAATAGTGTGTATACGAATTTTTGTGGCTAATTGTACAGTATAGTGGATGTGTTATTATTACGTAGAGGTGGAGGTGCACGTGGTTGTTGTTGTTGTTGTTGTGGGTGAAGGAAGAAGTAACACACATACACACATACACACACACACTTGGAGGCTGTGGTGGTGGTGGTGGTGGAGGAGGAGGTACTGTACTGGGGAGGTGATGGAGTAGTGGTGAAGAGAGAGAGAGAGAGAGAGAGAGAGAGAGAGAGAGAGAGAGAGAGAGAGAGAGAGAGGGAGAAAGAGAGGGAGAATATGTGTGTGTGTACGAGAAAAAGCGAGCGAGAGAGAATATGTGTGTGTGTACGTGAAAGAGAGAGGGAGAACGTATGTATGTGTGTGAGAGAGAGAGAGAGAGAGAGAGAGAGAGAGAGAGAGAGAGAGAGAAAGATGAGTCGGTAAGGGGGAGAGGAGAGTACTTTCACAAACAGGAAGTAGAGGGTTGGTTGGTTAGTTAGTTGGTTATTTTGGCGTGGGAGGAGGAGAAGAAGGAGAGAAAGAAGTGGAGAGGCGAACGACCTTGTGAGGTAACCGGTACTTCCTTCTACAGTATATAGATGCCCTTTGTAGGAATGTATTTAAGGCATGTATGTATGTATGTATGTATGTAATGTATGTATGGATGCATGTATGTATGTAAGGCATGTATATATGTATATATGTATGTATGTATGCATGTATGTATAGTAAGGCATGTATGTATGTATATCTGTATGTATGTATGTAACGTGGAGTATTAAGGGGGTGAGGGAGTAAGGGTACAGGCCCGGTGGGGAGGGGGGATTAGAGGGGGTGCAGGAATAAGGGACAGGCTTTCTAACCCCCCCACCCCAAACCTGTCCACCTATTCCCGCACCCCTCTTAACCCCCCCACCCCAAGCCTGTCCACCTATTCCCGCACCCCTCTTAACCCCCCCCACCCCAACCCTGCATGTCCCCTACTCCCGCACCCCCTTAAATGAAAACCAGGATAAGCGTTGTAATTGGTTCATTGGCATGTCAGATGATTCCCAACTTCAACTACACCATGATATAATTATACGTATTATTATTATTATGGTCCAGGACTGTACATATATAATACATTGTCTGTAAGTTAAGTCACCTGTTCAAAATGCCTTTCCTCCCACCATGTCATCAAGTCGGTTCATTATACCATCACCGTATATGAAAGATTGTTTGATAATGGTTGATGTAATAATGTCTTGGTTTGTATTATATCTTATCAGGATAACTAAAGAATGAGATAGAGAATCCAAAAGATTTTCTCCAGGTAAATATTATACAATAATTACAATATTTATCATAAATTCTAAGAAATCAACATATTGACCTTGACGATAATTTGAGGCGTTAGATGATGTAACATGACGAGGGGTTTCAGTATATTTTTGTGGCGTGACGATGACGTGTGTGACAGTGACGTGACGGTGACGTGGTGTGCGTGAGTATGACCAGGGCAGGGCAGGGCAGGGCAGGGCAGGGCAGGGATGAGGGCGGCGTGGTGGGTACGTGGTGACAGACGCCAGGCGAGACTCGTGCCAGGGGGAAGTTGGGATAGTGTGATGTGGGAGTAGGGAATGAGGAGGGGGGAAGGGGGCTCTAAAAATACCCCCGGCAACCCACTAACCCCGCGGGCTGAGAGAGACGGGAGGGTAAGGCGGGCATGGCGCTCCCTCCCTTCTCACAACGACAAGAGACATCACACCGGCAGTCTGTCCGGAGCAGCCGTCCAGTACCTCACCTTCTTATACCTGGTCATACTACAATGGCCACCAACCTCACCGTCACCAGACAGTCCAGATAGCATAATACAAAAGCCAGGTGGCTTCTGTGTCCTTTGACATCAAGGTTAGTGTGAAGCAGTGCTTGTCAAGTCCGACCGGCTGCCACGCCGGCTACTGCGCCCTCCCGCCCCCTCCTCCGTCCAGAATAGACCCTGAGAACCCCTCCACCACCGACTAGTGCCGCGCCCTTCTGCTGTCCGTCAACACGCCGGGCCGCGGCAGCCCGCCGCCCGCTAACACCAGGAGCCACGCCTCCGTCAGGCAGGTACCCTCCCCCGTGCCCTCATCTTCAAGTGTAAACCCAACAGGACTTAACATTACTATAGTCTTCCTCACGTCGCGACCTCTCTTGTATCTTTACTGAACTACCATATTTTTACACTACTCTGACGCGTGTTACTTTCACCCTCACAACACAACATCACTATACCACTCTACAGTAGCTCACTATCATCTCCCATCACTTTGTCCACAACTGTCTTTACTGGTACAAGGACAAGATTGTATCAGTTTCTTGGGAATAAGTAACAATTCGTTCATTCCGACACGGTTTACAACTTTCTGAGAGTGCATAGAACCTGCGCTAAATTCAGCACTGAAAACTACATAATATACAGTGACTCGCACCTCACCTTTTGTCCTCAGTATGTGAATGTTCCTAATCAGTGACTATATGTATTATTATTCCATAGAGATATATATATGGCTTCACTGTTGGTTACACCTATAATTCATTCGTCCCCTGTTCCTTCAACCTTTGTTCTTAGGCAGAATTATTATATACCGTCGTTTTTAAAAGTGTCATCTGTACTCGTTTATGTTAGAAGGGGATAGTGTAGTTTTGGTACATTAGATCGTCTTGATTCCTCCAACGTATGCAAGGAAACAGGACCATGTAGCTTAGCACTGATTCCTCCAGACTATGCCAGGAAACAGACGAGTATAATGGTACAATTAGGGGACTTTTTTCGTGGCATAGTTTGGAGGAAATCACAGACCTTTCAATTCACCAACAAGAGAATCTCCCTTAATTAATTTAGAGGAAGGAGAAAGACACCAAAATAAAAAATAATGTATACTATAAACAACTTATTTACACAACTGTAATTACTGCCTTCATGACCTCAAAGAAACTCATGAAATTTAACTGTAACCCCACCACTTCTCTCTCTCTCTCTCTCTCTCTCTCTCTCTCTCTCTCTCTCTCTCTCTCTCTCTCTCTCTCTCTCTCTCTCTCTCTCTCTCTCTCTCTCTCTGCAACATGTAAAAGTTTGTGTTGGTATTTCCAGGTCTTATTATAGTGAGGTGTGTGTGTGTGTGTGTGTGCGTAGGGGGTGAGGAGGTAGGGTGGTGCCAAATGCTTCCTTAGTCACGCCTCACACCTCCCTAGTCCCTACCTACTCTACTATATACCTCTCACCATCCCTCCCTCCCTCCCTCCCGTGTCCATGACCTCTATAGTGTGTGTGTGTGTGTGTGTGTGTGTGTGAGAGAGAGAGAGAGAGAGACCGAATCCTTATTCATAAACCACAGTCTTAATTAGTTAGTTTGTTTGTTTTTTAAATCGTATGTATTATCTCAGTAGTTTTTTTTTCAGAGCGACTTTTTCAGATCAATGTCTCCTGGAATCTCTGTCTTTGTGATGTTGACTTTTTGTGGTTCGAAGAGGTCATTCCTATTTTGTAACAATATTTGAAGCCTCTTGGTCTGTCCACAATGAAACACTGAATAAACCTCCTCAGTCACAACCCTCAACCGTACAGTCGGCAGCAATAGTCCTGTCGCCTCCCTCAGTATGTCTTGAAGAATAACATAAAGGGTGATTATCAAACAATCACTTCTATCATGCTGAATTACAATATCAAAGGGACGATTAAAATAACTACCGGTACTCTGGATATTCCGTTTATAAGTCTGTGAAGCTTACATTCCATACAGCACTTGATGACTTGGTAGATGTGGACGACAATACTTTTGCCGCCGGCTGTACATTTTATTGGTCACAAGAATTCGTACGTACTGATGTTTTCGAAGATATACAACATAATATAGAAATGGTAACAAAATGTAACTGCAATACAACATTATTATTATTAGGTTGTTGTTTTGCAATTACCGGGTCACTTGGTAGATTATTAATTACAGTACTTTCAGAATAATGACCTCTCTTTCCACAAAACCTATGGAAGAATTCCTGTGACCAACCGTACAGTACTGTACAGCCATGGCTGATAGTGGTAAACCAGGGTCCAAGGAGTATTGGAAAGCAACTAAACAGTTCGAGCAAGTGAATTTTTCAAACCATTCTCAACGTTGAGAGAGGTTTAGAAGACTCACTTTTTCGAACTCTGTTCAGTTGCTCTCCAACACTCCTTGGACCCTGGTGGCCTGGTCCAGCATTATCAGCCATGGGTATAACATTTCATTCAGTCCTGAGTGACCGGGCTGAGTCTCGTGACCAGCACCATGGACTGCAGCAGGATCCACATCAACACTCGTCACACACGCCATCAATAGTCGTTAGTTACATTTGACAGATTTTGTTTAAATTCAGTGTTTTTGCCCAGTTGAATTGAATCTCGAGTGCTAATGATTTCTCCTAACTTCTTTCAGTCAGTGAACATTATATACATACTTATTTGAAGATTTTTTTTACGTTAGACGAACATTTCTTAGTAGTCATGGTATCCGTACACTAATAAACGGAGAAGGTTGGTGGATTGTTGCTGTTTATTAAATATGTGGCCAGAATATTGTTAGGTTTTAGTCGTGGCAGTAGATGTCTCTCCTTCCTGATGTTGTTGCTGTTTTTGTTGTTGTTGCTGTTAAGAATGTGGCCAGAATGTTTTTAGGTTTTAGTCGTGGTGGCAGTGGGTGTCTGTCCCTCCTGTTATTGTTGCCGTTTGATTTTGCTGTTATTGCTGCTGTTGTATTTTGTTGCCGCTGTTGTTGTTTTTGTTGTTGCTGTTGTTGTTACTGCTGTTAATTATGTGGCCAGAATGTTTTTAGGTTTGTAGTGGTGGTGGAGGTAATAGCTCCTGTTGTCCTTGTTGCTTCTACCATTGTTGGTTGTTGCTTCTCTTGGAGGCAGACCAACACTCACTCACTCACTCACTCAGTCAGTCTCTTTCACTCTTCTGTATCTCCGGAAATATTTTGAACATTAAGGCTTTCCCAATATTTGATTAGGAGTAATGGTGTTTGGTTAGCAAGTATGAATTTTATTAATGTGTGTGTGTGTGAAACAATTTTGCCCTCATATTTCAGTTATTACACTAGATACCTGATTATCCATTTTATACGATGACTGGCAAATCAGGAGCAAAGACCCAAAGAAAGAGAGACTTAATTTTTGCTGGTGTGTCGTCTGTTGTGGAAGACTCTCCATAGGTTTGTTCCCTTCCCTCACATTCCACATTGACGAAGTTTATGTGGACATTTTTATAAGGGCTTCCTTCATATTCCTTCATTCTTGTTGAGAGAGAGAGAGAGAGAGAGAGAGAGAGAGAGAGAGAGAGAGAGAGAGAGAGAGAGAGAGAGACAGCGAGGATGGTGAGACAGCAGCTGAGTTTATATTCTTGGCGACACTACCAAACCTCTACCTTGTCTCACTGTACCCAGTCTCCCTCCTCCCTCCTCTCTTTACTTCTCTTCTCTTCTCTCTCTACCTCCCTCCTATTTACACTTCTCTCCTCCTCCTTCCTCATCCCTCCTCTCTCCACCTCTTTCCTCTCTCCATCTCTTTCCTCTCTCCATCTCTTTCCTCTCTCCATCTCTTTCCTCTCTCCATCTCTTTCCTCTCTCCATCTCTTTCCTCTCTCCATCTCTTTCCTCTCTCCATCTCCCTGTTGTTATTGTTGGTGTCTACGTTAAGTTGATCATTTCCTTAATATTGCTGATTAGTTTAAGAGGGTATAGTACAGTGTTGGAATATCTGGAGCAACTGATTCCTCCAAGCAACAGGCCGACATTATTTTATTTTTTTTATCATCTGGTCCTGTTTCGTGCCACACTCCTGGAGGAATCAAGACATTTCAATGTGTCAAAAGCATACGATTGTCCTCTTAATGAACTTAAAATCTGTGTTTGTGTTATTCCTCTGTTTTCCTTGAATGAGTATCGTTGACGTTTGGCAAACCTTAATTAATTATTAAACTCTCTTCCTTTCGATATATTGTAAATATAACGAGTGTAGAATCATTCTTTTTAAGGGAAGAATATTCTATTGGTTAATTTGAAGGTCTCTGATTCCTCCAAATGGAGCAATAGTTCCATTGAGGGCATCTGTTTTCTAGTACAGTTAGCAGGAATCGTAGCCTTCCTATTTACCAACAAGAGAAGCTACCAGGCCTTAAAAAATTTGGGATATAGAATACATTGGTGAATCTGTAAGCCTGCATTATACGAAAGATAAATAATTATTCCCTATTATTGTGTGGTATAATGTGTTTGTTTCAGTACAGACAACTCACACCACTGACAACTCTTGTAACCAAACACACCCACGCCGTGTGTCAGTTTTTATAATTATAGTAAATTTGCATCTCTGATATTTGTTTTCCGACCCTGAAAACTTCATTGTTACTTTTCACAAGGTTGTATTTGATTTACATTTATAGGATTGTATATTTTTGTAATGTACTATGGTTCACAGAAATTCGTTCCTTCAGTCAGCCACAATATAACAGAAGCAACTATGGTTTGAACGACTGAAACACAGGGTTGTTGGTGAACT
Source organism: Petrolisthes manimaculis (assembly GCA_034508575.1). Classification (NCBI taxonomy): domain Eukaryota; kingdom Metazoa; phylum Arthropoda; class Malacostraca; order Decapoda; family Porcellanidae; genus Petrolisthes; species Petrolisthes manimaculis. The sequence goes on along the minus strand of JAWZYT010004025.1, from coordinate 37,882 downwards.
GTGTTCTTTTCTATCTAATAACAGGAAGGGGATCAGTCCTATTGTGACTGTCTGAGGGAATGATACTTTATATACCATAATACAATATAGTATTATCACAATAGTATCTTTCCAATGTAGTAATAGTTACGGTAATTAACCCATCATCAAATTTTATTTTTGACATCTCGAAGAAGTTTAAATATTTGCCTGACTGATGGGCCCCTCACGGATCGGAAGCTTGCCAGGGACACCACCAGGGGACCACATATTTCTAGTCCCATTCTCGTGATGACGACGACGACTACGATGATGATGATGATGATGTATACGACAAAGGAAGGGCAGGACGGAGGGTGATAGAGGCTGTGTGTGTGCGTAGTTATGGTGGTGGTGGTGGTGGTGGTGGTGGACCCTCTTTGTTCTGTGAGGCAAACCAAGAAGCGGGCATCAACCACAACACATTGAACACCTCCAGATTCAGTCGTCGTTGTTGTTGTGTTGGTGGTGGTAGTAGTACGTGTTATAATAGTAGTTTTACCCTTGAGCCACACAGTGTTGTTGGTCATCTGTCTGGTGAGTAAAATCTTCTCGAGTTAGGCGGAATAATAGTATATGCACTGGACATAAATAGGATGTTTATATCTTAAGAGGATATTATAGTATTTGTTAAACCTGAAGCAACCGAGGCATCCAAACTATTCCAAGCATCAGGATATAATGTTTATTAATTCTGGCTTAGCATTGTACTTTGGACGAATTAGGGAACTCAAATATACCAAAAGTGTTTTACCCCCTTGCTTGGGGAATTTGAAAGCCTCTCATTTGATATTATATTAACTTACGTAACACTTATAGCAGTCTTTTGTAGGTTAAAGTACATATTACCATTATTCTTTCCCAATGGATGAATTCCAGTAAATAGAAAAGACATTGTTAGAAATTGTACGAGGGATATTTATAACAAGAAGCTCACATAAGTCCACTGAACCACGTATATTGGTACTAACATCGAGCGAGGCCTATCATGCGTACATACCTAGGTAACGATGCCTCTATGTACAGTCGGTGGAAAAAGTCCTGTCGTTACATTGACACGTAGTGAAGTATAGTATGGGAATATAAGCTTCACACACTCGTAAGCTGAAAAACCAAAGAGACGTTAAGTTTGATAATAAGCCTCTTGGATATTATAATTTTTAGTTTGGTGAATAATTTACGTATTAGTTCAATGATTAAGTGGGAAAGTTTGTGTTGGTAAATCTGGAGCAACTGAATCTTCCAAACTATTCCAATCATTAGAACACCAATTTTGCTCTTCTGGTTCTGTTTCCTGGCAAACTTTGGGGGAATCAAGGCACTCCAATGTAACAAAAGTGAATTACCCCCTTAACTTTTGTGTTAAACTTCATGAAGAGATGAGTCAGGCAACAGACATTTTACCTCGACTGTACAGGATACTACAATCACATACTTTCGTGCCTGTGTATTTGTACCCTATATTTGGTTTGATATTTGATCAGTGTAGGATATATAAATAGTAGAGGAGGAATTGCACGGTGGTATGGTAATGAGAGACTAGTCATGCCTCTTACATCTCGCCTCTACATTACATTACCCTGTCATCACGTGTACGAAAACGGCGCCAGTCACTTCACCGACCACCACCATCACCACCACAACGACGACGACGACGACGCCTACCTGAAGTCACAATCACGCGCTCTGTTCGGGACGAGGTGCCGGCCGGCTTGGCACCTGAGTGGCTCCCTCGTGGGTATTCTTGGCACTGACCGACTCTCTCTCTCTCTTTCTCTGTCTCTTTCTCTCTGTCTCTCTCTTTCTCTGTCTCTCTCTTTCTCTGTCTCTCTCTTTCTCTGTCTCTCTCTTTCTCTGTCTCTTTCTCTCTGTCTCTTTCTCTCTGTCTCTTTCTCTCTGTCTCTTTCTCTCTGTCTCTATCTCTCTCTTTCTCTCTGTCTCTGTCTGTGCGCTAGTTACTTCACTGTGTAACACTAATTTCGTAATCACACAACACACCCAACCTAACCCTTTGCCATACACTGTACACATTACAAACAACACCCTTATCTAAATATGTTCTCCGAGTATAGGAATGAGAGAGAGAGAGAGAGAGAGAGAGAGAGAGAGAGAGAGAGAGAGAGAGGTGATACGCGGCCCGAGAGGAAGGAGAAGGGAAAGAGAGAAAGAGAGATGGGGGGGGGGGGGAAGCAAGGGGATGACGGTATATATAAGGTCATGCGTGTGCCGGCTGACCAATGGCAAGCCCAGGTTATTCCTCACCCAAACACACACACACACACACACACCGAGTCCGTGGTGGCCGAGCGGTGGTGGTGGTGGTGGTGGCGGCGTGCTGAGGAAGATAATAATAAAGTTACCACCAGCCATTAGAAGTATAGTACAGTACACAGCTCTGCTTCCAATAACCTACTCTATATAATTATTTGTGGAGTATATATAGGCTATTAATTAAACCAACTCCGGCAATTATAAGACAGGATAAAGCATTGGAATTGGTTCACTAATTGGTTCACTGGTATGTCGGATTATTCCAAATTTTAACATCTCAATATTTATTACGGTTGTGGCTGTTTATACCTATTGGTAAAATGTGTGTAGCCTTTCCTGGGATTAATAATGCCATGAGACGTTTAGTAATCATTTGTTGTATTGGACTATTGATAGGCTATTGATAGACTAATTGATAGGCTATTTATGAACTCTTTATGGTATCAACACTACTGCTTGAATTATGTACAGTTTCAGCCGTGAACTTGTACTTGATACAACACAGATAAAAGATACTTGACCATTTCCTTCCAGTACCAAATATACCTCCTATATATGTAGTACTTATGAGTGTAGGGAGAGGACATAACAAGGATATAACTGAGTCATTGAAATAGTATGTAAGCAAGTGCCAAGGGACACGTACTATATTCACTGGGTCCAGAAAGGGTACATACATCATCCACTATTGGAGTCGAAACATCTTGCCTAGGCATGGAGACTTATCATGTATTCAGAACTAAGATTTTTATAATTTGAAGCATATTTAGACCTTCAAAGTGGCTGCGAATAGTAACAAAAATTATGTTAATCACTCGTTCTGGTGATTGCATTTGGGGCATTACAAATTTAACATGTAGTCCATGACTGGGGGTATTTTCCCTCACGAGAATGTACTGTTGACTAAAGATCTTGTGTTGACTATGATGTAGTGATGGGATTTACGGCTCCCATGAGTGAGCCGGCTCTTATGGCTCTTTTCAGTTTAGAGATCCGGCTCTTAAATGGCTCTTTCGGCTCCCAAACGGCTCTCTACATAGAAATGCAGTGATTATAAAATATGACGATTATGAGAGTGTATACCAATAGGCTATATCACATTTCATGAGTAAAGGCTAATTAATTACCTAATGTACAGAGCTCATTATATTCCTGTTCAAAAACTGAAACTCAAACAAGAAACTAAGTTTTTATTTATGAAGAAAAATAGAAAAGAAAATGGACAGTAGCTTCTCATCCCAAAGGGAAAATGAGGTGTTTTTATTTTTAGCAATGAATGCTCTACCCATTAGAATACATAAAAAACAATGGAATTAAATATGAGTCCTCACTGTGTAGGAAAAATAGCCTGATACACGTACATTTATTTCAAATTTTCAAAATTCACAGAGAGCCAAAAGAGCCATTTGGCTCTTAAGCGAGAGCCGGCTCTTATCGTTCACTGCAAAGAGCCGGCTCTTTGAACCGGATCGTTCACGAACGACCCATCACTACTATGATGTTGGTCTCATCTTGGTTGGTCCCTCAGGACCCTCACACATTGAGGTGTCTTACTTGGTGCTTCCCATTGATAAAGTGTTCAGAGATCTTATGTGAAGTGCACAGTTACAGACGCGAGTATTTCATTACTTGATCTTGTGTATCAACTGATGGAATGAATCTCTGAATCATTAATTTTGAATCATAATATTGTATTTACTTTAGTAGTGTCATTTGGGTTGGTACAGCCTCCAAAGTGTGTATATGAGATGGCATCCACAACTTATCATCAACTAAGTTTCGTTGTGTTGTTTGTCCCTCAGGAGCCACCTGTGGCAGGATGGCGCACCAGCTGGAGCAGCTGCTCACCTGCTGCATCTGCCTGGACCGCTTCCGAAATCCAAAATTATTACCATGTCAGCATTCCGTCTGCATGGAGCCCTGCATGGAGGGTCTCGTCGACTATGTCCGGCGACAGGTACGGTTACTCAATATCTAAGGAATCTTCACACTGGGTACAGTACTTATATTACAGTACTCTAATAGGAAATACATAATTATTTATAAACTTATATATAACAAAGCTAAATATAAATGGCAATGGGTTTTTCTCTTCCCAGAATTATGATTACAGTATGTTTCATTATTTCCCTTTATCTTTTTGTACTGTACATCCTTCTAAAGTGGAGATTCACTTATTGGCAAATTGAAAGGCTACTGATTCCTACTAACTATGCCACGAAATAATATTATATTCTCTATTAGTGCCATTGAGGGCGTCTGTTATCTGGCCTAGTTAGGAGGAATCAGTAGCCTTCTAATTCATCAATAAAAGAATATTCCCTTAACCTGTACCTGTCCCCTATACAGGTGAAGTGCCCGGAATGCCGAGCCGAGCACCGCATCCCTTACAACGGGGTGCAAGGCTTCCCCGCCAACGTCACCCTCCAGCGGTTCCTTGAGGCTCACATAGAGATCACAGGCGAGACTCCTGACCCACACACAGGTTAGTACCCAGACCATAATACTTGTTGATACTCATTATTCTTTATGCACATTTATTCAGTAGTACTGTACTCATACTTGTTGCTTACTATGCACAACTACCGCTCAAAAACTATGATCTGTTGAGCACTAAGGCCTACATATACTTCTGACTCATTACTTACATTTTTTGCTTAGCATACATATTTATTCACTTCATAGTGTAGGGTTTACTTGAATCCACAAGATACTATATATCATATCTAGTACAGTAATTCTATTTCACTGGTGTTTTCTTGAATTTTCATTTCATTCACCTAATCCCTATAGGGTATTTGTCTGCATGATATGGGCAGTACTTTAAGTGGTTTGGTGCCCCTTCACACCAAAACAACTCTTTCAATTCTTCAACTGTTCCTTCTTTCCTTCTGTTTTCTCTGTCCCTCCTGTCCCTCCACTTTCTGCTCTTTTTCTTTCTCCTTCATGTTACAAGTCCTTTGAAGCACAGTTTATTTTTTTTCCTTTTCAATGCAATCACTAAAAGGAAGATCTTATACAAACCAAGAAGTCAAGATTCATTAATTACTGTACTGTTCTAGCTTACTACCAGCTTACATACTTGTTTTTCTTGTTGCAGGGCAGTACATGGAGAGATGCAATGTGTGCAATGAGAAAAACTACCTCTCTATATGCGCCCATTGTGAGAAAAAGATCTGTGAGGACTGCAAGGCTGCTCACTCGGACATCTTGAAGCGTGAGATTGGTCGCATCAACAACCAGGTAAGGACAAGTACAGATTCATTCACACTGTTACAGTCACAGTGTATAATATCCAAGTACAGTATATACACTGTATATACTCTTTGTACACTGTGTATAAATTATACACTTTGTACACTGTATAAATTATACACTTTGTACATTGTGTAGATACAGTTATCTAGGCAAGTAAAAACACTTATATTAACAAATAAAGCATTTACATCCACATTAGTAGTATATATTTATTGTTGTGTAATGTGTGTGCTCATTTAATTTATTTTCCTCCTTCCCTCCCTTCCCAGGTTAAGCGTGCGGCCCACCGGCTCAATGATCAGCTGTCCACTGTGGAACGCAACATCATCAGCCTCAAGCAGAACACAGGCAGTGTCAGTGATGAAATTGAGGGTATTTGCAAGCGCCTTCAAAAGTCTGTGAGAGACAGATGTGACTTCCTTAAAACTGAGGTTGGTGGTGCAAGTGTTCTTTAAGCAGAGATAGTAAATAGTGTTCATTCATGTGTTGAGAAACAGAGGTCATTACAGAAATTAGTGTAATAATGTACTGTAGTGGGGTTTAAAACAGAGATATAAGTGGTCAGGACTGGAATTAATGTACAGTAGGTAGCCTATTTGAGAATACAAATCCCTATCTGATACTTGATCAATTACTATACACAATACTATACCTGTACTGTACTGTGTAATTCATTGTACAGGTTGAGAACTACTACACTAATGAGGTGAAGAATTTGACCACCTTGAAGGAGAGCCTGGACCAGGAAGTGTCCAATATCAACTCCAACATCGAGCTGGCCGAGAAACACATGGACGACCACACCCCCTGGGATGATGCCGAACTCATGGACACCAAGGACATCTTCCTCAAGACCATGGAGTTCATCAGGAGCTTTGATTATGAGGCCGGCGACTACAGCAGAAGGGCTCGCTTCAACCCACCCGATGATCTCAACAAGGTCTAGTTGTGACAAATAGTATTCCTTTATCCACACAAACACTAAATTGAGGTGTACCCTGTTTTATGCTTGCCAACTGTACTGTAAATTTTTTTTTAAGTAATCAGCACCCTAGTTCTGATGAGAAAGAATACAGTTTGTCTTTAATCTGGTAAAGCCTCCAGTATTGTGAAATTTCGTACCAAATGATTTGTAGCCATATAACTGAGCCACAGCTTCTCTACTAACTCCATTAGGCTTCCATCAGTCACCTGCTTCTGAAATCCTGACTACTGTACTGTATATGATGACCCGGTATTTTATTTATTGACATTGATGGAAAGAGATGTGACACAATTGCCATGTTATTGTACCTGCAGATAGCGACCAGCCTGAACTCCCTGGGTGAACTGTCCTTCCACCCATCCAACAAGATGAATGATGGGTACAGCTCTGGACCAGCCATGGGGTCGGGCCTGATGAAGAGCAAAAGCGACCACCGTCTTGCAGCTCAGTTCAGGGACCAGGAGGAAGGCTACGGCTACTCCTCAGGCAGGACTTCCCCGGTCACGCGCAGACGCTTTGGAGAGAGGAATATGGAGAGGTATAGTCGGTCTCATGTTCTCATGCAACGGTCATGACCCTCCCAGCTCCTCCACTTTTCTCTCTCTATAAATTACTAACTTGCTTGCATATACTCAACCCTTTGTTCCGACACACCACAACCTCACTCCCATCTCTTTTTTTCATCCTTTCACCTTTAAATACTAACTTGCTTGAGTCTACTCAACCCATCCTCTCTTTTTTTTTTTTTTCCCTCAAAATTACTTGTTTCTTTTAATTTCATACACTTACATAACCATTATCATTATCATTGTAATCCTTCAGTGTTAATCATCTACTTTATATCTCCTAAATATAATCAAAGGCACAGGAATATACAAAAGTTACTTTTGGTTTCAGAATGTAGTACTGGTACACAAAAATAGTTTCAAGATGGGCATAATTCTCCAAGTCTTTTCTTTATGTATGTAAGTAGAGTCATGGGCTGAATGAATATAATGAATTTATAGGTATCAAAGTCCAGACAACAACAGGTTGGGACACACAATAAATTAAAGCTGACTGGAATGGAGGGACAATATCCATGTTAGGAAATATGAGGGAGGGGCTTTGTGGCTCCATGTGACATCAAACACACTAGAGGGGAAGGGTGACATCACATCCATCTATGGAGACATAAGGCAATGCTTGAGACTGTGTGTGAAGTCATGTGCAACGAGGGACCCATTTTCATCAGTGAGTGTCCTGACCTGTTGTTATAATTATGGACTCTGAGGTCTTTGTCAAAACTACATGGTACCATTGTAATGCCGGACCTGAGAGTTAAAGGCGGGATTCGAAAGCTATACCAGTGGAGTACTCTTATGTTCTACCCAGTAGAAGCTCTGCCTGTCAACTCTCTGGTCCGGGGTTTGATTCCCCATGGGTACGACTAGAATTTAAATGGATCAATTTCTTTGGTCTGATGATTTATATGGTTGATTTTATTCTTCCTATAGGATTTGATCCCCTTGATTACACCATCTTGCCATTCATTGTTATCAGTATCCCTGTGACTCCTAACATACGGCCCAAGATTGAAAGAAACAACTTGAAAGTATATACTGTATAAAGCAATTAGCCCCTTACATTGCTATCAAACACTTTATTTTTTAATGGGCAGAGAAGCTGAGAATGTGAGACAAAATGTATGTACAGCATAGCAGGGTGTAGCAGTGATTTTGTTCTTGTATCCTACAATATTAGAAAAGGAAAAAGAATGCAGTATATATACAGCATATATATATACTGTATACTGATATCTAGATGCACATATAATAACCCAATACAATTATCCACAAATCTAAGATGTCTGAAGCAGCTTTGTGTCTTGTTGCGTTCCAATCCCTGTTGTACCCATCCAGCTTTCTAACATAGTTTTATTGATCTGCTGTGATGACTGGCTGACTAACTGGCTGGCTGGCTGGCTGCTCATTACTGCTGCTTTCTCAATGATGGCTCCTTGTAACTGTGTACATTTTATTTATTTTATATTTTCCTCTTGTTAATTGTTTCGAACTTGTCTTCATTTATTTTCTTCAGTTTCTTCTTGATAACTGATTGGAACTTTAATTTTCTTCCATATAGTGTAAAGTATTTTACATACAGTACCTATATGTGATAATTATCTTTATGATGAGAGTTTGGGACTTTCTGTATTATCTTTTAATATTCATTTTTCTTATAGAGTGGGAGTACCAAGTGGGACTAAATGTGAGATAACTCTAGGGCTTGAGATGATGGAGGAAATGAAGGAGTTTAAGTACTTGGGGACAGTTTTGTGTAAATATGGAAGTATGGAAGGAGAAATTATGGAGAGAGCAATGAGTGGTAAATAGGTCATAAGATCATTGGGGAGGATTATGAAGGGTAGAAGTGAGAGTATGGAAGTGAAAATAGGACTAGAAAAGAGTGAAATCCTGCCAACACTGAAATATGCATCAGAGAAATGGACATGGAGTAGGGCTCATCAGTCTAGAATAGGTGCAGTGGAAATGAGTTACTTGAGAGGAGCATATGGATTTACCAGGTGGAATTGAGAAAGTAATGAGTGTGTGTATGAGAGATTGGGTTGTTGAGGGTAAAGCTTAATATATTGATGTTCACCCTCTCAACCACTCCATGCTCAATACCAATTGCCTTCTCACTCATACCACATCTCTCATACACACTCTAGGTGTGAGAGAGGCAGACCTCCGTTTAGAAGGCAGAACAGAGTGGAAGAGTATGTAAGGGAGAGAAACATGAAGGGCAGAGGAGGATTTAACCAAGTAAGGAGGGAGTGTTGGAACAGGGAAAATTGGGGAGACTTCTGTTGTGGCCACCCCCATGGGGAGAGTTCCATACTTTGCACAATACAGTATTTTCACTAGATTATTCTTTGTTGATTCACTTTTTTTTTTATTATTGTATACAGTTCCACACATCTCGCTTCTCCTATCTTCATTTCACTTCTTTATATTTATTTTCCTGCACACATTTCTGCATTAACTTTATTATGCATTGTGTATAATATTAACAAAAATAAAAATACATAACATCATACCTTGTAAGTATTGTACAGTATAGTAATACAATTAAACACAGTAACTAAACCTGAATAGTAAGATAAGACTTACTGATATTATTATGTGTAACCTAAATATTATGTCTGTGTCTTAGTAATTGCTTTTTATGTGATTTTGAAATTAAGTAATGTACTGTATATGTATTTGCTTTTTGTACTTCTATATTATTTTAACTAATTTCCCCTTCCCTTGATGCCACATTGATATTATCCAGGAGGCTGAGACATTAGGAAGCCTGGCTCAGTGGCAGGTTGAGTGCTTCGCTTTTGTTGTTACTCTTGTTGCGGCCACATGACCTGCTAGCCATAACAGTTGCTGAAGCATCTCTACCTGTTTTCTTGTTCCCTCCCTAGTCGTGGACCCACAACTGTGCCCCGCTCACCAATTGTCCTCACAGGCACGACGAGGATTCCTCGGCTGACTCTGGGAGGCGCCGGTTCCGCTCGAGATTCATGCGCAAAGAAGAAGATGAGGAACGTTCGCTTCGCGTCACCGAGGAGGATGGCCCTAAACGGCCAAGGGTCCTTGACACAGAAGACGTCTCACGTGGCCCCTTATCAGGCATCGTCCGCCTCTACGACTCACCTCGTGTTATGAAGCGCTTCCAAGAACGAGAACAACTAAAGAACAAAAAGAAGGAAGAACCACCACCTAAACCTGTCCAGCAACCCACCCTTCCCAAGCCACCAGTCACTCTTGTTCAGCGTAAGACTTCACGCCAGACAAGCGAGGATGAAATTGACAAAATTAAGAAGCAAAACAAGGCAGCAGAGTCCACATCATCGTCATCATCATCAGCATCAGCATCAGCAGGAGCAACAGCCACGTCTCCTACTCTGAGTACCTCTACTCCTACCACACCTAAACCTGCCAGTGAACGTGTCTCCTCTATCAGGGAGAATGAACGCCAGAGCCGTATTGATCGTACTTCCACTTCACCCCGGGGTTCTGCCAATCATTCCCCTACCTCTTCCATCACTCGTGAGGATGACTCAAGCCGCACCAGACGTGAGTACAGTGGCTCTCGTACAGATAGTGCTACTTCAGGTGCAAATGGTGCCACCAGCCGAACTACACCATCACGAAAAACTAGTGTAGATACTGGAGTTACAAGTGTTGCTCAACGTTCATACCCCTTCAGTCGTTCGTCTTCAAATTCTTCTGTTGTTAGTGACAAGGACAAAAGTACAAGTGGTACACGAAGCCCTCGGCAACTGGACACTACTACCATTGAGCGACGTCTTTCCCGCTCTAATAGCACTGACAGTAATAAATCAACTGATGGAGCCACATCACCCAGGAAGCCTACAGGAGCTGCCTTTAGTACAGATGAACTTAAGAATCGCTTTGTTAGATCAGATTCCAAACCTGCGACTACTACTACTACTACTACTTCTAAGCCAGACACGTCTAGATCCAATGCCCCAAGTAGTTCACGTTTTCAGTCACGTTTTTTAGGCCGAGCCGGTACTCCTTCAGTAGAGGCCTCGAAGGAATCAGGGAATGAAGATGATGATGATGATAGCACAGAAGATTCCGAGTCTGAAGAGAGCGAAGATTCGTCAGAGGAGGAAGACGAAGAGGAGGAGGAGGAGAAAACATCAGAATATTCTCGTTCAGACATTGGGCCCTTACTGGGCAGGAGTGCCCAGTCTCGCGATGTAGCGGGTAGTACTAGCACTAGTTCTAGATGGGGTGATCGTAGCTCATATCCCCCCGCTTCATCCACTGTTGCTGACTCTGGTTATGGGAGCAGTAGGTATGGCAGCAGCAGTGACACCAGTAATGGTAGTACCAGTAGTAGCAGGTATGGAGCTTCATCTTCCAGCAGTATAAGTAATGATTCCGGTATCGGTAGCCATCGACGCCCATCCTACTATGAGCCTAAGTCACAAGCCAAAGAAAAGGATGATGATGCTGACTCAAAGTATTCCTATTCAAGCAAGTACCTGAACCGCTCTCGGGCTGCCGCTGCACCTGAGGAAGAAACAAAACCCAGTTTTCAGAGTAGATTCCTTAACCGCTCTAAGAGTTCAGCCGTGTTAGGTCCTGATGATGCTAGTGAAGACACTTCAGCAAGCACTTCCACACATGGAACTGGTCGGGCACGTTTTGAGGAATTGAAAGAGCGAAGACAACGACTAGCACGAAGCAGAAGCTCAGCAGGTTTGGAAGATGAGGAGAGCAGTACAGCTGACACCAACTCTACACCCAGCTATCGATCTCGTTATGGCCGCACCGAAACTGAGACCTCTCCCACGTCACGAACATCAGGGCTTGGAGCAGCTTCATCATCATCAGCAGCAGCAAGCAGCAGTAGTGGTGGAGGTGAAGAAGGTGGCTCATCATCTGCACAGCTGTCCAACTGGGCCCGCTACCTCAAAAATAAATATGGCAATAGAAGTGGTGCTGCAGGTGAAAGTGGGAGTCGAAGCACATTGGGCAGTGGTACATCTGGCACGAGCAGTGGACTGGGTGGCAGCAGCAGCAGTGGAGCAAGTAGCCTCTTGGGTGGTGCTCGGTCCGGTAGCAGCACAGCAGGGGGCAGGGCCATCTCCCGGTCCCGCTCTTCACACCTTCTTGGTCTTGCCAAAGAGGGAGAATCTTCTGAAGACGATTCAAAAAACGTGCACGCTACCCCTACTTCCCCACCAGCAGGTACGGCGGTTCCTACTCCATTCGGAAGTATACATAGGAGCCAGTACTTGCAGAAGCAGCGCCTCTTACTTAAGATCGGGAGTAGGGGTAGTGACCAAGGAAACTTTACATGGCCAAGAGGCATTGCTGTTGGACCTGACAACAGCATTGTAGTTGCTGATTCAAGCAATCATCGTGTGCAGGTGTTTGACCAGCAAGGCAAGTTCATCAAGGAGTTTGGCTCCTATGGCAACGCTGAAGGTGAATTTGACTGCCTGGCAGGCGTAGCTGTAAACAGGATCGGTCAGTTCATAATAGCTGATCGCTACAATCATAGGATTCAAATTTTTGATCCCTCAGGCAACTTTCTGAGATCCTTTGGAAGTCAGGGTGGTGGAGATGGAAGGTTCTCATACCCCTGGGGTGTGACAACAGATGCCCTGGGATTCATCTATGTGTGCGACAAGGAAAACCATCGTGTACAGGTGTTCCAGTCAGATGGGTCCTTTGTGGGCAAGTTTGGCTCAATGGGCAATAAACCTGGGCAGCTGGAACATCCACACTACATTGCAGTCTCCTCCACCAATCGTGTCATCGTCTCAGACTCCAACAACCACAGAGTTCAGATCTTTGACATCAATGGGAAAGTGACCACCACGTTCGGCTCAGAGGGCAGTGATGATGGACAGTTCAAGTTCCCACGGTAAGTCTAGTTCATTCTTTTGTAGAAAGTAGACATGTTTTAGTGATGTCTACTTTATAATTCATGATTATTGTTTTTCCCAAGTCAGAATTGATAAACTGTCTCATATTTATCCCTATGATTCTTAACACAAAAGTTGTATTAAGCTGTAATAAGTAGAGTTTTACACTGTACACATAGTCCTTACAAGCCTCCAGGGATTTGCAGCCCTTTTATAATATAGATTAAGTTCTGAAATAGCCTCTTTCCTGCATAACTAATTCTTTGGATAGAAGAAATAGCAGTTAACCTATGATCCATAAGGGTCACTCAGTCCCATGAATATATTTGGTTTTGATGTGGAAAGTAATATTTTAATTGGCTGTACTATTTTAACATTCTATAAGCAGCCATTGAGGACTTTAGGTAAAAATACTGTACTGTATATAAAGACCAACTGACTTTGTTCTGTTTCTGCAGAGGTGTGGCAGTGGACGATCAAGGCTACATCTTTGTGGCTGACAGTGGCAACAACCGCATCCAGATCTTCCACCCTGACGGCACCTTCCTTAGGGCCTTCGGGTGTTGGGGGTCAGCCGATGGGGAGTTCAAGGGCCTCGAGGGTGTTGCAGTCATGTCCAATGGCAACATTCTTGTCTGTGACCGTGAGAATCACAGGGTTCAAGTCTTCTGAACAGGTACTGTGACTCTTCTTGGCATAACAATTGCACAATGAATGTACAGTACTGTACAGTACTCTTCAACCATGGAGAGTAAATTAATCACTGTCACAGTAGTTCTTTCATTTACCATACTTAATGACTGTTATTATTTAACTTGTACTGCTCTCAGCTGAAGGTACAGTTATCATTAATTTATTATATAATTCTCTGACCTAATTCTTAAAGCAATGTTTCTGTTGATAACATATAACCTGTTTCTAGACCTTATACAGCATTCAGTCAATGGCAGTTATGTACAAGTATTACAGCATACTGTAATATAGTTGTTACTATATGGTATATAATTAGTATTTAGTTGATGGTAGAAGAAAAAAATTTCCTACCATTATTCAATATCTTGAATGATTTTATATCATTCCTTGCAGTTAAATACAGATACCTGTACACTACTAAGAATACTATTCAAGATGATTGAAGTAAAGTTATAAACTATAAGTATAGCCATTTGTAATTTGGTTGATTGCTCATGCTGAAGCAACTTGAAATATTATTATTATATCCCATCAATGCATTTTTGTGTTGTTAAACACTAACCATATACTGTACAAATAGTTCCGACAGGTAAATATGAAAGATTTCTGAATCCTACAATTCTTTTGGAATTCTCTGTGGTCAAAACTTTGTTCAGTGTTTTTCATACATTTTGGCACTTGTAGTTTTTTTAATTCTTTTATCTTCTTCAATACTGTACTGTTCAGGACTAGGTTTATGTGACAGCAAATTATTATGGTATGTTCCCTGTCAGCTCATGCCACCCAAATCAAAGAAAACCTAATGTACTGTACACATTTACTGTACATGGATTGATAAGACCTATTTCCCAGGTCTTACAGAAGGTTGGGAGTCACAATGAGAAGATAGATGTCACTATGTTGGATTGGCTTGTGGTAGCACCAGAACAGCAGCAGTTTTACCACCACCTGCCACTTGGATTAACAGCTCCTTCCTCATCTACCCCTTCAGATGGGAGGAGTTTCACCATTTTTGAAGAAGGAAGTATAGATTGTCTACTCTTTAGAACAACTGGCTAATAGGTAACCAGAAACACCTTGTAGAACTTGTGTGACGATTGAACATTTGCACGTAGGTTTACGGGTTGAGCGAATTTTCCTATTAAATTCGCTTGTAACCTTCAAGGAGATCAGCCAGCCAATATCCAGGTCCTTGTTGGCTTCCATTTTCTGGGTGTCATCAGTGTGCTCCAGTCATGGTCAGAGTGGACTCAAGGGTTTGAATGGAAGGATCATAAACTTTTATTGTTCCAGTGGTCAGGAGAAACACACAGACATCAAAATGAAGAACATTATCAAATATTTTTAAGGAAATAAATATCACAATAATCACTTCTATCATGAAATAATATTGAGCCAGAGTTGATAGTATTCTTCAATAAACATCCATTTATCACAGCAAGGAACATTAACAATCCACAAGTGTGACAGACCCCACTTCACTCTGCCCATGACCACCACCTGAGCACCAACTTGTGATTGCTAAGTTACTGTGTGGTGCTGTGCACAATTCATGTTAATAAATCCTCTTTGTACATATGTGCATTTTTTATGAATATATGGCAGCATCAGAGCTGAAGTACAGGTCGTCTGCAAGCTTCAAGAAGACGTGTGTCCATAACTGTGAACTAATTCCGAATGCGTGAAAGCTTGTGCACTTTGTTTAGTCAATTGTTTTGTTCTTTAAAAAGTGAAAGCATCTAGTCATCAATTGTTGGTACAAGTCCACCATAGTGACGGGTCACATGGAATTTTATGTCAACCGTGGGACATCCAACATGTTATTTATCCCCGTTCATTGTATTGATAGATGAGTTTATATTTCAATAGATGCTGGTTCGCAATAACTCCCTGCACGCTATAATCTGGTGGATGCAGACATAACCTGTGTGAGTCAAGCAGCTGTATTTGATTTGCCTTGGAAATAAATACAGGTAGTGCTAATTTAATGTACGTACAGTACCTTATATGTGAAGCATAAATTATTATATATATATTAATGTTGGATACATATCGTTGTTTGTAGTTCTAATTAATTTTTCACATGCAAGTGTTGTAGAGATAAGTGAGGAGACCATTTATGCTAAAGATATGATTGACATACGTCAAAGAATATTCAAGCAAACTGTTTCTCTATCACAATTTTTAAAAAATATACAATAATATTTAAGCTTAATTCTTCAGCTATTGGCTTGGTTATGTTGTGAACAGGGATGGACCAAGTAGTTGAGACATACACCAGGCTGAGTAATCTTCCCACACTTGAATCTACCCGCCTCTCTCACTGCAACACTATAATGACATGAATAATAATTTTCTTCGTAAATTCCTGTCGCTGTTATTCACATGAACTTTCTTCCTCTCTTTCAGTTCTCTGTGGTAATTCTTATGATTGTTTCTAACAAATGTTTGTGTTATAATTTAAAGTTCATGAACATTTATTTTTAAGCAGCTATTCTCTGTTATCATTCATGTGAAAATTCTTTTTCATCAATTTCCTGTGCTCTTCCCTCAGTACATCATTTTTTTGTCATGATTTTTTTCATTGTATGGTGCCTGAGTGTTGAGGTAGGCTACTCACTCTTGTAGAACCTGTTCACACTGGCATTAGTGGAATCTTTTATGGATATTGCCAGTTATTAAACCTGGTTTACTGAATGAACAACTGTCACTCTTTCCAACATATTGCTAGAACAAAAAGATCACTATAATGTGGTATTATTTTCCTCATAAATTATGCATGTTATTGCACAATTTTTTTTATTTGTGTGTCTCATGGAATGCCTGGAAATTTCAGTATCTTGATTCTTTTTATAATATAGTGTACAGTATAGGGTTATGATATTAAGTATAAAGGAATGAGGTCATCATTAACCAACAAGACTGGGAACTAATGTGTGCGTGAAGCATTCTACAGATCAAAAGATATGGAGCCCATAATAGCCAAATGAGGTTACAGGAAGTCTAATGATTCTGGAACTCAGTCTAGTGAGACGGGAGGCAAGAACGCTCTTAGAGTGTAATAAAATAGATACTCAAGAGTGAGGTCATGTGATGGAAAATGGTACAAAAGAGTGAGTGAGAAAATGCATTTTGATAATTTGATGAATGAGTGGACAGGAGGTGAGGCGATGATGACCTGTGCAGTCGGCGGCAAAATTCGTGTCGCCTCGCCTGCTTCAAAGAGACTATTCATGGACTCGAGAAATATACACGTTTTATACACTTAATAATCTCGAGTCTATGAACTTGGCGTGATTCGGTAAAGCAAGTGAGGCTACAGGACTTTTGCCGCCGACTGTACAGTAGGTGGTAGACGACAGGGTGTACAGGAAGGGATGAGGTTAGGAAACTTGAAGATGGGAATGGCCCCGGTGGTATATGGGATATAATTGCTGAATTGTTTAATTAAGTTTAGGTGGGAGTGGATGTTGCTTATATGCATGTAATCTATTACCGGGTATTTCATAAATATATAATTTAACTCGCGCAGACTGGATTTTATCATATTCTCACTTTGGAAATTCATAACGTTAAATCATTTGAACCAGTAATTAAATTCCGATATTACATTTATCAGCCCTGATTCACTCACTATGTTTCAAGAGACTTGATATGTGGCACATGGTATATTTATAATAGGCATCAAGAAAATATTTAATATTTAACTCATTATTTAACTCGCTGATTGACTACGCAGGGTGTCTCAGCAAGGACAGGTAGAACTAAAATAATAATATAAAATAACGAAATTATTACAAAAATAACATAATCGTCAACCCGTGTTATCAGGAACAACGATAATCACTTTTTTTTTTTATCCACTGCAGTTACCAGATTGTACAAGAAAACAAAACAACGTATTCAGGTACAAAAGTTCAACATTTCACACCTGCAGACTAATTACCAAAGTATCCGCCCAATATTATTCTGTGACGCAAACAAGATACTATAAAGGACTAGAGAAACATTATATATTATTGTGTCTGCATTTCATATCTGATTTATTTCGTAGTATATAGGTACAGTATACCCCAAGAGTAGGACGGGCGGCGCGACAATCGTGTTATTAATTAATGGTTGTGGTGATAAGATGCCTGTGTTACTGTGTACTATCTCAGTATCAGGACAACACTACTCAACGCCCCTACTAGGTCCCTGTATGTCGGCAGTATATACAGTATCTCCGTATCTGTGTGTGTGTATAGTGAAACGGGACCTCCTTACGTATGGTTTATCTTACAATCTTATTAAATAATAGTCTCTCTTTCCGGAGGTGATATTGAAGGATAGAGGGGACCTATACAATATTGACTGTAAGTGTATATGTGTGTAGTAAAAAGGGACCACTTTACACTATATAGTCCTTCTTTTGGGGTGTGGTTCTGAAAGATAAAAGTGCAGTGGTGTCATTTGTGGCTGGCTGTTCATGGATACTTAAACCCTTCAGTAAATCTGGGTAAAATAAGAATGAAAATATAAATAAAATAGAAAGAGGAAATGTTCGTGAGTCATTAATTAAGGACTTGTGATCGTGTATGAAACTTGGTGGCTTCTGATTCCTCCTGACGATGCCACGAAACAAGCTTAATCTGTATAGATGGTATTTCGTAGCAATGTTTGAAGGACTCGCTAACCTCCAATTTTCTGACTACATCACGGGGTCCATTAAATAAACATCATGTACCCATGGGGGCTGATTTTATTCTCTGTGAATATTAGCTATCCCCCACAGGACTAGAAAAAAATTTGTTGTAGGATCTGGTCACTTTCTGGTGGATTTGACAAGATCTTCCCACATGGATTAAATATCCACGTGAGGTGTTATGCAACCGGAAGCTTTTTTTTTCACTGCTGTGTGGACCGCCAGTACACGTGGATACATTATCCCTTTGCATGCAGCAGTGTAAACTCCTTCCCCCTTATGGTGCCTTCAGGGCTGGTCTCATGGAAATTGCAATCCCACTTGTAGCTCTTGTGGTAACGTGGACTTGGGCCCACAGCACTGGCTGTGGGATCTATGAGACCTTTCCCCCAATCCCCCTGGCGGTCGGAGGCCCACAGACTCCCTGGTCCAGTAAGCTCTGGTCCCGTCTCCATGGGATGTGCTTCGGTAGCCCAGGCATATAGGGACATGCAGCCCCTCCTCTTTTTTTATTGTTCTTTTCCACTGTGACCAGAGTGTGCCAGGGGTCTGTGTGACATGAGGCCATTCTGCCCCAGCAGAATATCAACAACAACATCATGTGTACCTTAGGTTCATTTCGTTTTATTATTATTATTATTATTATTATTATTTGGAAGTGGAGAATAGAAGAAAATAGAATAAAAGTTATACTTGAGAAGAAGGAAGGAGAGGAGTAGGAGAATAAATGGAAGGTACATAATAATAATGATAATGAGGAAGAAATATATATATTATATAAAAGCAGCAGAAGAGAATAAAGAGAAGGAATATAATTATGAAGTACAGTAAGTGAAGAAATAAATAAGATAGACAAAGAGAGAGGGAAAAATATATATAAGCAGGAGAATGGGAAAACACCACTGGATAATAATGACAAAAAGACGTGAAATGCGTCTAAGTGTGAGTTTAATATGTTTATTATACACGTGTAGTGGCTGGTATTTTTAGGATTATTATTTTTGTAATTTTTATAATTATTATTATTATTATTATTATTATTATTATTATTATTGCTATTTTTATTGTTATTATTATCATTATTGATATTGGCATTAGCAGGCTGTGTATAAAATATCACATAAATACTGTAGAGAATATTTAATTTTGTAATTATTAAGTTGTGTATAAAATGGGTATTATTTATTAACAAACACAATCTATACATTAATTCATCATATTTTTTTTTATTTTAATTCATCATATTTTTTTTACAGTCCTGAGAAATCCAGATAATTAAACCAGAATTAAAAATATATATATTCTAAAAGTTTCTCTATCAAAGGTGATAAAAAAGAGGGTATGTGGAAATAGTTTTATTATTATTATTATTATTATTATTTTTATTTTATTTTATTTTTTTACAGATAATCTTAGAGTCAAAAAGATGGGAGGATGAGTTTTACGCCCCTCTTACTTTGAGTCATTGTCATTATTATTATTATTATTATTATTATTATTATTATTATTATTATTATTATTATTATTATTATTATTATTATCTTTATTATTATTATTACTATTATTATTTGGGGGTGCGGGAATAGGGGGACAGGCTTGGTGGGGGGGTTGGGGGTGGGGGAATAGGGGGACAGGCTTTGGGGGGGACTGGGGGGTGCGGGAATAGGGGGACAGGCTGAGGGGGTAGAAAGCATGTCTCCTATTCCCTCCCCCACCCTCACTAACTCCCCTCAGGCCTGTCCCTCTACTCCCGCACCCCCCAAAACCAACCAACCCCAAGCCTGTCCCCTACTCCCGCACCCCCTTAACTGTGGTATAATGCAGTGATATATATACATTGAATAATACATAGAATTTATACATACATTAAGTTTACATTGAATTTATACATACATTGAATAAACGTTGAATTTATACATATATACGAAATAAATTATGAGGGTTTATCACACAGAGCTGTTATATATATCGACGTTGAATTAAATGTGTGTATATATTAAATTTAAAATATGAAAAAATCTACGTACACACCAACAGGATATCACGTGTATTAATGAACATATATTTACAACCCAGCCAGGTATAATCTTTCATTTTTTTATGAATCTGTCACCTGATATCATAATCTCCACAGATGAGGTCAAAAGCATATAATTATTTACTGCCGTCACTCGTATATAATTTATCTACTTAATAATTCATATGAGAAGATCTCTCTCTCTCTCTCTCTCTCTCTCTCTCTCTCTCTCTCTCTCTCTCTCTCTCTCTCTCTCTCTCTCTCTCTCTCTCTCTCTCTCTCTCTCTGTGCTATTTGTTAACTATATAATTATTACAAATGACTGATAATGGATTGACTGATGGATGAATGGATGGATGGTCAGGAAAAATTAGCCTCAATGTAACAATTCGGGATGTGTATGTATGTATGTATGTCTGAAGAGGATAGAGGTAGAATAGTGACCTTTGAAGGAATAGTAATAAGGAATAACAAGGCAAGAATAGTTGGACAGACCCCTTATAATATTGTTACGTTTATCACTGAGGTTTCCTGGTTTATGGATAACGTTTGGAGGAATCAGTAGGAGCCCTCTGTCTACTTTCTACACTGTAAACAAAAAAAACTCGACATGTTTTAGTTTCTTACGAGATACGATGGCGAGGAGAAGGGAATTTTTTTGTGCATTTGTCGAGGCTATATACATCCCCTTCAAAATACAGTATATATTCTAACAAGACATATATTCTAATACAGTATTCTAACAAGACATATATTCTAATACAGTATTCTAACAAGACATATATTCTAATACAGTATTCTAACAAGACATATATTCTAATACAGTATTCTAACAAGACATATATTCTAATACAGTATTCTAACAAGACATATATTCTAATACAGTATTCTAACAAGACATATATTCTAATACAGTATTCTAACAAGACATATATTATAATACAGTATTCTAACAAGACATATATTATAATACAGTATTCTAACAAGACATATATTATAATACAGTATACTAACAAGACATATATTATAATACAGTATTCTAACAAGACATATATTATAATACAGTATTCTAACAAGACATATATTATAATACAGTATACTAACAAGACATATTATATTCCCTATACTGGTAATCTGTTTGCCGACACAGCTTGGTGGAGTGAAACAGTAGCGTTCCAAGACATAAACAGAGGTGAAGCCAATCAGTGCACAACAATCAGTCCACCTTGACTTGAAATAAACGGAGGGGAAGCCAATCAGTGCAGTACAGAACAATCAGACCACCTCAACTTGGAATAAATAGAGGGGAATTAAGCCAATCAGTACCGTATAGAACAATCAGACCACCTCAACTTGAAATCCGGATTGTGTGTTGACCTGAGTTTCCTGCCGCTGTGTGTGTGTATAAATTATAGTCACTCACAATTATTATTATTACAAAATGGACCGACTGATGGACGCGATAAAGAAGAGAACAGGAGGCAGCGATAGGACACAGGGTAAGTGTGTGTGTGTGTGTGTGTCATTCAAGAACTCAAATGTATACTCATCATTAAATTAGTATGTATAATAAAATGCCCATATATAATTTTAAAAATATATATATAATGCTCATACACAATAAGATAAAAAATAAAATAAGCCTGGTGTACATGGCATGATGATGATGATGATGATGATAATGATGATGATAATGATGATGATAAATGATTGCAGGTTCTGAGAATGACCACCAACAACACCAACATCACCAACAACAACAACAACAACAACAACAACAACATGTAGAGGAGGAGGAGGAAGAAGAAGAGGAAGACGTATATGGTGAAATCTACGCCGACACAGCCACCCTCAATATACACGACAAACCTGCTGACTTGTAAGAGACACTTCCACCAAAATACACCTTCATTCATTCCCTCTGTTTATTAGATATTATTATAGTCTTATACTTGTAACTATTAATTCACTCTGTTTATTAGATATATTATTATAGTCTTATACTGTACTTGTAACTATTAATTCACTCTGTTTATTAGATATGTTATTGTAGTCTTATACTTGTAACTATTAATTCACTCTGTTTGTTATATATATTATTATAGTCTTATACTTGTAACTATTAATTCACTCTGTTTATTTGATATTATTATAGTCTTATACTTGTAACTATTAATTCACTCTGTTTATTAGATATATTATTATAGTTTTATACTTGTAACTATTCACTCCCTTGTCCGTTTCTTCATTCCTTTAATTCCTTCTTGTATTTCCCTCCCTCGTTCCTTCCGCTTAACTTTTATTTGTGAGTAGAAATTCAACATCATTTTTTAACTCCTGTGACAGAAAACCAAAATGTCACAATACACTACATAATAATTATGCTACATTATTTTCTGCAACACATCTATCCATCTACTAACCTACCTATCTATATATCTACTAACTTACCTACCTACCTACCTACCTACCTACCTATCTATCTATGTATTTACTAACTTACCAACCTACCAACCTACCAATCTATATATCTACTAACTCACCTACCTACGTACCTACCTATCTATTTATCTGTCAACCTACCTATATATCTATGCCTACCTATATGTATACTGTATCTACCAACCAACCAACCTATCTACAGTATCTAAATATTTCATTACCTATCAACCTATAAACATATCAATTGGTCCATCTACCTACCAATCTTCAATGCATGCATGTATAAGTTAACCCCTTCTGTACACAAATGTCATCCTATATACAGTGAAGTTGAGGATGATGGTGTTGATGGTGTTGGTGGTATGGTGAGGAGGACGAGACAACACCATCAACACAACGACCCCTTCACCATCAGGGAGGACATACCCTTACATGACCAGCCGTGAGTATAGTGAGATGGTAAAGTACAGTCCACGAGCACTAGTAGGTAAACATACATACATCTTTGGTTGAAGCTTTGAACAGTCCACCAATTCACCAACGAAGTCATTATTCCAAGTGGAGATCTTTTATATTGTGTATTTATTTACTGTCTCACTAGTTATAGGTATTCGAAACACACCTGTATACATATTAAGTGTTCGTGACTGTACACACTAAATGGCAGTCAGTCTTATGCAGTTCGGTGTTTCAAATGGGTTATAGGTGGGAAGGATGAAGTGATAGAAGGGAGGAAGGAAGGAAGGAGAGAGGGAAAAAAATGAAGTAAGGAAGGAAGGAATGAAAGGAGGTAGGGGAGATGTCTGTCTGTCAGTTCATCAGACAGAATATTACTACATGTATATTCAGTTAGTTATTTAGTTAGTTAGTCTGTTTAGTTTACAAGGTTCAGGAGATTTAATTATTTGCTATACTGCTCAGTCAGTCAGTCAGTCAGAAGGAAGAACAGTGAACGTTTATGATTATTTATTTATTTATTTATTTATTATTTATTGTGACAAGAGACGAACAGGAAGACGGAAATGCTAATGAATTTTAAGAGGGAGAGAGAGAGAGAGAGAGAGAGAGAGAGAGAGAGAGAGAGAGAGAGAGAGAGAGAGAGAGAGAGAGAGACATACAGACAGACCGAATGTAGTGCTGGGAAAGACAGACCAGTTCAAGTGTCATAACTCTTGACAAAAAAGATAAGATAAATAGATAATGTGGCACAACACTGATAAATATGAGATCAGAGGAAGATGATAAAAAAAAATAATAAATAAAAATAATATAGAGGTTAGAGGAAGGATAATCAGCCCTGTTCACACGTGGATACATAACACACACACACATAACACACACACACACATGACACACACACATAACACACACAAATGACACACACACATGACACACACACATGACACACACATATAACACACACATATAACACACACATGACACATTCATTTGACACACACACAAACATGTTTATTAATGTGTGTACGTTTTATATCTCCTGTTTTTTGTTGAAGGTGGGGTGGGAGTTTTTATGTGTTGGTAATTCTGGAGCAACTGAATCCTCCAAACTATTCCAAGCAACAGATCACCATCATTATTTAGTTTTGCTCTTCTGCAGGGTCCTGTTTCCTGACATGATTATATATATACTTTGGAGGAATCAAGGAGCTCCAATGTAACGTTGGTGTGTGTGTGAGTGTGTGTGTGTATAATAGTAGGCTACCCACGTGGAAATATCCTCATTAGTACCGGTGTGTGTGTGTGTGTGTGTGTGTAATAGTAAGCTACCCACGTGGATATACCCTTTGTACCAGCGTGTGTGTGTGTGTGTGTGTGTGTGTGTGTGTGTTTTTTTGTGTGTGTAATAGTAAGCTACCCACGTGGATATACCCTTATTAGTACTGGTGTGTGTGTTTGTGTGTTTGTGTGTTCCAGCTGGTACCACGGGGACTTGGACCGGGAAGAGGTTAGTGAGTTGCTGAGAAGTGAAGGAAGGAAAACTCGTGATGGTACCTTCCTCGTCAGACCAAGTACTCGTGCTGGAGGATATGTACTCTCAGGTCAGACACACACACACACACATATATATATACACATACACACACACACACACACACATACACACACACACACACACATACACACACATACACACACACACTTCGTCACCGTGATAGTTCTTACTGATTTCTATGTCTGATTACATATCTTACTGAAATACCTGTAATTAAATATGAGATTAAATTTCATCTGTAATGGTCTGTATTTTGTACCAGAAGTGACAACACAGTATAAGCCATTACTGTAGATAATCTGGTCTGGATTCGAACCTGTGCACCATTGGCTTATGATGTGGAGAGTGGAAGCTCAGTCACTAATGTGGATGTATGTACACCCACAAGCAAATTTTTTCCAACAGTGTCTACCAGGCATATGTTTCCAATCATAGCCTCTCTCTTTCCAGGCTTGTTGCTTCCCTCTCTCCTTCCATCTCTGTTTCATCTCTTCTCCCATTGTTAGGTGGGCGAATTCTGTCCCCTCAATGGGCTATGGTTGAAAACGTCAGCCTGCTATGCTAGGGACTGTCGATGAACTTATGCTCGTGGGTGTACACCACGGTATCAGTGCATCTTCATTCATAAAATAATATACCGGTAGGCCATCATCTGATCTGTAATTAAAATCTGTCCTCTGTTCATGATATTAACACTAACTCAATAAGTGTGTGTGTGTGTGTGTGTGTGTGTGTGTGTGTGTGTGTTACAGTGCGTGATGGTTATGAGGTGCGACATTTGCTGCTGTACCAGACACCATTGGGAATGTTCCGTATCATGTACGACCCAGAGTTTGCCACCCTGCCTTCACTCCTCACTTACTACTGCACTTCTCCAGACTCTTTCATTCATCTTACAGCGCCCTATACTAAGGTAAGGTAACCAGTCCCTCTCCCCTTCATCGTACCGGTACGTTATCCTTTCACCCATTCACAAGCTCACTATATTCTCACTCTCCAATCCTCTCTCACCCTTTTACTCTCCAATTCTACATACTGCATCCCTCCCTCTGGTGCAGGAGATGGCGAAGACGGCCCTAGCAATGCGCAGCGACCCTTGGGAGGTGGACCCCGGCCTACTGAAGCTTGGGGACCTCCTGGGCAAAGGTCACTTCGGCTTCGTCAGGCAGGCAGTGTGGAGACGAAGGATAAAAGTGGCTGTCAAGATCTTCAATGAGGGTGTGTGTGTGCATGGACTGGCTGCTGTAGTTTAAAGAATAGGTTTGGTACAGTAGAAAGTTGAGGCACAAAAAAGAAAGACTAATAATGACACATGTGTTCTGTTGGCATTTTACATTTTAAATTCGTTGTTTGTGTTTGAGTATATATTATATAATGTGTTCTCTTTTCCCTCACTTACTTACTATCACGCCGTTCTCTGCATGATCTCTCTCTCTCTCTCTCTCTCTCTCCTCTCTCTCTCTCTCTCTCTCCTCTCTCTCTCTCTCTCTCTCACTCTCTCTCTCTCTCTCTCTCTCTCTCTCTCTCTCTCTCTCTCTCTCTCTCTCTCTCTCTCTCTCTCTCTCCCTAGGTAGTATGTGTGAGGAGGATTTCCGTCGTGAGGTGTGGGGTATGAAGCGGCTACGACACCCTAACGTGGTGAAGCTGTATGGTATGGTCACACGGTCTCACCCCTTGATGGTCGTAATGGAACTCCTGCCCCACGGTCCACTCAACACCTTCCTCGCCTCCAGTGGGTACCCAGGGTCAGGTCACGTCAGGTCACGTCAGAATTACAGTAGTAGGTCATGTAATAATGTATACACCCATCCACACTAACTTAAACATCTATTCATTGAGTATTTTAAATTAGATTCTTGTTCGGTTGAAGTGCATATTTTTTTATCATCTACTTATTTCTCTTGAATGATCAGTAAAATTTAGTAAGTGATGATGTTACGAAAAATGAAGGTTACTGATTCCTCCAAACTGTACCAACCACAAATTATATACGAGTAGACTTCTACAATATACTTACTTTTGTGGTAGAATATGTAGAACGTTAAATATATTATTCCCTCAATTTGGTGTACAATATTTTGCCCCCCCCCCCTCTCTCTCTCTCCTATATTCCCTCAATTTGGTGTACAATATTTTGCTCCTCCCCACTCTCTCTCTCCTTCATCAATGTAACTGTCCTTCCCTTCCCTAGACCAGTTGTCCCCGGTGCAGCGTGTGGGTGTGTGTGTGGGCGTGTGTGCGGGCGTGCGGTACTTGGCAGGGGAGGGCCTCATACACGGGGACTTGTCAGCTCGGAATGTCCTGGTCGGCAGTGATCTCGCTGTCAAGGTTGCCGACTTTTCCTTCGCCAGACTCATACGGGTGGGTGGTCTGTATGTATGTATGTATGTTTGTTTGATTGTCTGTCTATCTGTCTGTCGGTCACATACACACACACACTCACCATCATTATCAAGCCATTCAACACATAAACACACCATCATCAACAGCATCATCATCAAGCCACACACACACACACACACACACACATCAGACCATTAAAATACACACCCATACTACCTCTATACGAAACCAATTTAACTTTTCCTCTATAACTTAATCCCACCTTTGACAGTCACCGTTCCCTCTCCTCTTTCCCAACCCTCAGGAAAACGACCACAACACCAGCGGGAGGCAGACGACGACCACAACACCACCACCACCACTGACAACAGCCATCAACTCGTACCGGTGGGAGGCGGTGGAGGTGCTGGAGGGATGTGGACAAAGCGTGTGGACTGACGTGTGGAGTTTTGGGGTGCTGATGTGGGAAGTGTTTACCCGGGGACGTCTGCCTTATAATTGTGTGTATAATCAATTATCTATAAGTTAATAATTATGTACAGTCGTGGCACATAGTCCTTGACCATGCAGGGTGTAAAGGGAAGGGAAGTGTCTACATGTTCAAGGACTATTTGCCGCGACTGTACGGTACCTAATAGAGTCTAGATTGAGGAGGTGCAAAATGATGTTGTTGGTGGTGAATGATGATGATGTTCGATTATAATATTACCGGGTATTGTTTATAATGATGATGATGATTACGATGATGAAATTTAATGATGAAGATTTCCCACCACCAACACCCTCCCAGTCTCTCCCTCTATTATTCACTACCATACTATTAATAACAAGTTAAGACAAAACACACAAAGCTACACACACGTCACATGTATATATCAACTTAGCAAAGTCTGAGTATTGAGGAAATCTTGGTATATCACAGTGCCTTGATTCCTCCAGTGTATGCCAGGAAACAGAAATAAATTAACAAAAAATAATAATGATGTCATGTAGTCTGGAATAGTTTACGAATTTCTAGGCTAGTTGTTTTTCCAGATTTACCAACACTGTACCGTACTGTCTTCCCTCTTAACAAACTAATCACCACCACCACCACCACTACTTATACCCACAGTGCTACACACCCGACAAGACGTCCAGGACTACGTGTGTGAAGGGGGTCGACTCTCCAGACCACGGTTATGTCCCCAGGAGCCTTGGGACCAACTAATAACAAGGTGCTGGCTGGAGGAACCCCAACAACGACCCACCTTTGACGACATGTTGGATTACCTCAAGAAGTGGCAAGAGAATGAAGCCAACCCGAAAGGCATCAGGAAGATCAAACTTGGTATATTTAATAGAGGGTTTGACTGAAGGAAGGTATATAAGGTTATTAAGATATAGACGGCCCCCCTATAGTCCCATAAGATCAAAAGAATAAATTAGTCTACTGGAGAAAGGAAGGAAGGAATGAAGGAAGGAAGGAAGGAATGAAGGAAGGAAAAAAGGAAGCTACGACGATGGTCAGTAACTTCAGTGGTATAATATTTTGTTGTCACCTGCCCTACGACAAGTCTGTGAGTGTCAATTTCTAATCAATGCACTTTAGTTTTTAAAGTATTAGCCACGTGTATATAAATGTTCATAATTTTAGTAGCCTAACTTTATACATACTAATTAGTTTTGCTTGGTAGTTGATCTTTGAGGAGGAACGAATGGCGATATATTTGGTTAATTCCCTTAGGTTAAGTATGTGAACATTTTATCAAGCAACTTTAATGATTTTTTTATAATTTTTCAGGCATGACTTTCGACCATATAAATGTTCAGTTCAGTTGAAACCTGAATACAGGGATAAGTGTCTGTCATCCAAACCACTTCACACACTGCGTTTATAATTATATAACTATTTCCTTAATTTTCCTATATTTTTTATTTAGTTTTTTTAGCAGAACGAGAAATTACTGTAAACACTACTTGCTTAATTAAGGGACCCTATAATGTAGTCAGAAAATTGAAGATAAAAGAGTCCTTCAAATATTGCCACGAAACACACACACACACCTATGTGGACGGAGCTTGTTTCGTGGCATGGTCAGGAGGAATCAGAAGCCTCCAATTAATTATCATACACGAGCACAGGGTCCTGAATTAATCAACTTCCTCATATCAGTTTAAAGTCAACAAACAACACACATTTCCAACAATATCATTTTATTACTAAAGAATTCTTCCTCTGAGAGTGTGTTAATCTGTTCATCCTACTTCCTATTGACTAAAGAGAAATATTATACACCAACCTGTATTGTGTGTTGGCGTGGTTGAGAACCCCTGGGGTGTAAAAGGTCACACAAATAAACAGAAAATCTATCATGACACTCTACTACGCTTCCATC
Organism: Petrolisthes manimaculis; assembly: GCA_034508575.1. Classification (NCBI taxonomy): domain Eukaryota; kingdom Metazoa; phylum Arthropoda; class Malacostraca; order Decapoda; family Porcellanidae; genus Petrolisthes; species Petrolisthes manimaculis. The sequence goes on along the minus strand of JAWZYT010004025.1, from coordinate 8,334 downwards.
ATTGTTGACGTAAATCTGGAAAAATATTGAACGTTTATGTGGCTCATGTGAGGTATAATATATTCACGGTGACATAAAATGACATACCGAATAAATCCTCATCGTCAGATAATATTGTGGTATTATATTATTAATAAAATCATAAAGCCCTTCAAATTCTGTACTTTTTTAATTATATTTGTGTGCGTGAGGGAGAAATTATTGTTGTCATAATAGTGACGGAGATAGTGAAGGCTCACACAGTCACATCACTGCCCAGGGCGGCTGACTTTATTCTCTGTGAAGACTAGTCATCCCTCACAGGGCTAGAACATTTTTTTTTTTTTTTTTTTTTTTTTTTGTCGGATTTGGTCACTTTCTAATGGATTTGACGAGATCTGCTCATATGGATTAAAAATACACGTGAGGTGTACTGTAACCGGAGATTTTTTTTCCACTGCTGTGTGGACCGCCAGCACACGTTGATGCATTATCCCTTTGCATGCAGCAGTGTAAACTCCCTCCCCCTTATGGTCCCTTCAGGACTGCAATGGTCTTGTGGAAGGAACGGCCCCACTTGTAGCTCTTGTGGTAACGACAGTAACGTGGACTTGGGCCCACAGCACTGGCTGTGGAATCAAAGTCCTTCCCCCCAATCTCCCTGGTGGTCGGAGGTCCAGTAAGCTCTGGTCCCATCTCCCTGGGATGTGCTTCGGTAGCCCTTTATTTTAATTTGTTTTTATCACTGCGACCAGAGCGTACCGGGGGTCTGTGGGGCAGGATAATATAAGTGAAGACCTCTGAAGATAGAAGGTCTGTAAATATTCATTATAGGATGTACATACAGTATATATGAATAGAGTTTATTGTCAAAGAGTAATGTTGGATACACTTATTATATTCGACTATAAACAAGAGAGCATCGTCTGATATAATATTATGGTAAAGTCTTCCATTGTGTTAGTGATAATGAAACGCAAATTGTGAAGCGTCTTTTTAAAACCTTTATTAGCAAAACTGTAACACATTGACCTCCCCCTACCAAGTACTGACAGGGAAGGAACCATGTCATGACCAGCAACAAGCAACAAAAATCTTACACACTATATATATATATATGTTTGGCACACTACTGACGCATTATGTCACGGCATCAGGAATTATTAAACTAGTCGTCTGCCACACAATTCACAGCTACAGTATATAGAGAGATTTGCTATGGATATTGAGTTTTAGCAAATTAAGTACGACCTCCTGTTTGATTTTCGAGGCTGAGTTTGTTTGGGTAATAGATGCCATAACAGAATGCACCATAAGTTAACCAGACACCATGGCCAGCAACACACACACACACACACACACACTCACTTCGCCCGGCAAGAGTCCGCTGTATACAAAAGTTATTTGGCTGTCGAGAAATTAAAGTTAATTTCTACGTGATATCATTATTGTTTCCATCAGTCAAAAAGTTTCGTGGATTCAGACAGACATATCATTATTTATGTTATAGAATGAGGAAGTCCTGAGACATCCTTCACTCTCTGAATATGATTTCAAGTAAACAGCAGTAGGCTATGTGGACTTTGGACGAGGAAGTGTTTATTATGTGTGCCCAGTGTTGCCAATATAGTATCCGCTTTAGAACTCCGCAGATGTGGGAGGAGGAGGAGATGGAGAGAAATGCGAGAGAGCTTCACAAATTGATAATGGAATGATGAGGTGAGAAAGGGGGGGGGAGCATAGAATCTTTCCTAACTTATATAGAGCCAGTGATCTTTCCAACAGGACTAAGATCATCAAGGCTTTGCAAACAGACAGGCAGAAATTTACGTGAAATAATGTATATTTTGAAAGTTTTTTTTTTACATTATTGAGGATTAGACCCAAATAATGAATGATGCCATGGGATTATACTCAGATGTAAATATAATATAACACAAACAAGACCTTCTTTCGAAATATGAGAAGCGTTTTAATAGCTATATATATATATACCAATGATTCCTGCGTCACTTCCTGGCTGGACCAAATAGTTATATACTGTAGCCACTTGACCAGACTGGAGCAACCAAACAACCAACCAACCAAACAACCAAACAACCAACCAATCAACCAGTGCTACGTTCGGTTCCTTTACTTTACAACTGTCTGTAATACTGGTGAAGGTGAAGAGGAGATACTATTGTTGGTACATTGGAAGGTCTCTCTCTGATTCCTACAAAACTGCTGTGCCAAGGAAGAAAAATCCACACTGAGATTATCTGTTTTCTGGTAGTCAATATTATAGATAGGAGGATAAATCAGTGAGTAGCCTTCCCATTTACCAACTAGATAATCTCTCCCCTGTTAATTAAAGGGGTTTGTCTAGTCCTTTTTGTTTCATTGTTTACCTGTATAATGAGTCTATGTATGTATGTGAGGGACGACTAGAAAATTTAGAAAAACGAATAATAACAGAATTACAACGAACCCAGTTTTAGTCTCCAAGGCCCAGGCAGAGAAAGAGAGAGAGAGAGAGAGAGAGAGAGAGAGAGAGAGAGAGAGAGTACAGTATATACACAGCTACATATTATCATCAACATAACAAACACGTGGGATGTATGTACAGTCACGGTCAACAGTCCTGCAACAAACAACACCTTCCAATTAAAACAAAAATAAACGACCTCGAAAATAATATGGGGCTAACACTATTGCTATTATTCTCTACATGTAATAATAATAATATAAGATTCACTCAGGGCTTAATTAACTCTCAATTGACCTTAACTATTGACCGTGACTGAACAAACAAGAAGTATAATGAATTTAATTTGGTTTAATGTATCCTCTACAGAAACAAACAAACAAAAACAATGAAGCGAATTATTATTATTTTTTTTTTCATATTCTTCTTCTTCATCTTCATCTTTTTCTCTTATATACTTACGTACTGATTTTTTTTTTTTTTTTTTTTTACTTATACGAATCTGAGTCTAACACTACTTTTCACTACACGAGCTAACAAACAAACAAACAAACAACAAGAAGAAGAAGAAGAGGCCGAGTGCTGTTTTTTGATGGTGGTGATAATGATAATAATATTTTGTTTGGCTTTCAGTACACGTTATTATGTATGTATGTATGTATGTATGTATGTATGTATCGTTCAGTTGTTGACCATTATTCCTGTATCAGAACATATATATAAAAAAAAATCCAATGAAGATCTTATTGTTGTTCTATATTATTTTTTATTTTATTATTATTTTTTTATTTACTGTCTCTAGGTAGGTATTCGAAGCACACCTGCATGGGTACTTATTAATACTCGTGACTGTACACTGGTAATAGCGAGACCTGACTGACAACTATTATGTTAATTAATTAAGGAGAAAATTTTGTGTTAGTAAATCTGAAGCAAGTGAATCCTCCAAACTATTCCAAGCAACAGAACACCATTATTTTTGTTCATTTTTATGTTGGCTGTACTGACTGTATAAACACGTAATCATTTTGTTTCTTCAGTTCTCAGGTCTCAACACACCAATTACCTATATTATATTCTGTACCAAGGAATATGTCTGTTCAACTGTACACTTGTTTTTTTGTTTTGTTTTTTATACATAACCAAACAAGAAGACATGTGCAGCCTCGGCCCTGGACTCTGAGAAGACAATCAATCTTTATACATGGAATATTAAATGTATACTTACAAATGTATGTATGTATGTATGTACAATTATAACACCCTGTCTGTTTGTGTGTTGGTATAGGACTCGTCTACTCGAAGCTGAGGAGGGCCTTTTGTATACTATAACGAGTGGCGCCAAAAGTCTCGTTTCGCGCCCTTTTCTACATCAAGTGACACCAAAATTTTCGTTTCGCGCCTTTTTCTACATCAAGTGACACCAAAATTCCCGTTTCGCGCTCTTTCTTTCTGGCGACTAGAACGAATTATTATTTTGGCGGCGAAATGAAGGCAACTGATTCCTCCAAAATGTTACTAGAAAATTATGCAAAGCCTCAATGTAAGTGTGAGATTATGTTTGTTTGTTATTTTTCTCTTTTTTTCATAGCACAGGTGGAAGGAATGAGTATAGTCTCCAAGTCACCAATTTGCCGAATAAAATAAATCACAGGCTTCATCATAAAATACAAAATGGTTCTCCCAGCTCAAGTTGACCATATCCTTTCACATTTTCTCAGGGGTAACTAATATACAGCAACGCATGTATGTATGTATGTATGTATGTATGTTATGTATGCACGCGGAATAACACACGTACAGTAGACTTACATCAAGGTGTACAGTTGGACACATGAATGGGTGGTACAGCCCATGCAGGTGAAAGATACTTGTCCCATTTGAGTAACCAGTGTCTATTATCAGGTACTTGCTTTTTATTACCATCCTCAATACTGACTTCTGCCCCTGATGTCTCCTATATGGCACTAAGGAACTTGATATTAGGAGAAACTGACCATCTTTCACTTGGGCTGTACCACCTATTCCTGTGTCCAACTGTACAATGTACCCAGACTGTCAGACTAGAAAATACACATAATATTCACACTCCGGAACAACACCTACGTACAGTACTGTATAGGAGACTAATAGTGTATCCGGACACATAATTAAAAGCCAAGGCGATTTATGGCAACTATTTTCATTAGTAACCATATTATATTATGATATATTATGAGTTACGGAAGCAGTAGTGAATGGAATTAATAATACTTGTGTTATTCCTGGGAAAAAAAATATGTATGAATAGAATGGAGTGACTTTTGTATGACATTAAATTAAGGGTAAAATTTTGTGTTGGTAAATCTGGAGCAACTGAATCCTCCAAACTACTCCAAGCAACAGAACACCATTATTTTTGTTAATCTGGTCCTGTTTCCTGGGATACTTTGGAGGATAAAGGCGGAGGCTCCAATGTACCAAAAAGAAATTATCCCCTTAAGCAGTGATTAGGTTATCACCATAGTAGTTAATTAGTTTGTTTACATTTATAGAGAGTTGCCAGAAACCACCTTGTCCTTCATTTATGTGTACCGATATATTTTCACTCGATTGTACAGTACCATACATGAGGCTGGGGATATATTTTTTTCCACATTATATAATTTCCTGTTAATTTGAGGCTTGTAAGTACGTACGTACCATCACACACATCACCCTAACTTGACTTAACATTGTCGGTGCATCATTATTTAAGTAGGAGGGTATTTAGTACACTGTTGGTATTTCTGGAGCAACCGAGTCCTCTAAACTATTCCAAGCAACAGGACACCATTATTTTTTGTCAATCTGGTTCTGTTTGTTGACATGCTATGGAGGAATCAAGGCTCTCCAATGAACCAAAAGTATACTATCCCCTTATATACAGCAGCATATAGTGGAGTACAGAATGTGCCCTAGGTTGTACTAAGTTTAGCGACACACACACACACACACACACACACACACACACACACACACACACACACACACACAGAATCGAAGCATAACTCGACGTGTGTGAGAGACAGACAATAAGAAAATATGGTTAAAGTAGTAAGAGAGTATAGTTGTTAATGTGTGTTGAGGTGGTAGTGTAGTGGTGATGTGTGTGTTGTGTCATGTGTGGTAGTAAGAGGGTATAAGAGGTGCGTTGTTATTGTGTGATGAGGTGGTATGTTGTGGTGATGTGGCTGTGTGTGTGGTGACGTGTGGTGTGTGTCGCAGATGGTGAGATGGGCGACTCAGTGCCTATCTATACAGTGCCTAAAGGTCATGGGCGGGAAGGGGGTTGAAAAGGAAGTTGTCGGTCGTGTGGAAAAGTTGTGTGTAGAAGTGAGTCTTGTATGGAAGTTTAGTGGAGAAGTGTGTTATTGGGTGGAGAAGGAAGGAAGTGGTGAAAGGAAGCGTCGTGGGGAAGTGTGTTATTGGGTGGAGAAGGGAAGGAAGTGGTGAAGGGAAGCGTAGTGGTGGCTGCATTGACGAGTGAGGTGTGCCAACAAGACCTTTTTTTATTTTTTAATAAGAGATGAACGAGGGGAAGGGGACATGAATTTATCTGACGCAGGTGTGGAGGTGGTGAGAGCGAGCACACGCCTGTAGCTGAGACATGGGGTCGTGGGTGACATTCCCTGACCCTGCCCCCGTCGGTAACCCACCAGTGCTGCCGTCAGGAGCGCCAATCACTCCTCCCACGCCCCCGCCCCCAACGCCGTGACTCTCGATGTGGTGCCCCCCGACAGGCGCCGCCCCCCTGGCTGCCTGCATGAGGAAGGCTTCACTCTGTCGCTGGTCAAACTTGGCCTTGTCGGTGTGGGTGAGGGAGTAGTCGCAGTAGCCAGCCTCCAGCCCTCGATCCATACCTGACCAAGGGAAGTAATGGACTATATACGGTATGAGTGATTATAGGTGTTCCGAATACACACACACACACACACACACACACACACACACACACACTTATAAACACACCGAACACAAACACACACTTACCCAGGTTAGAGTTCATGGTCTTGAGGTCGTCCTTCTGCATGGCCAGGGAAGTAGTCACGTGGTCAGGCAGGTAGTCGTACCCGAATTTAGCGAACTGTGAGTAGGAAGCCAGGTCGTACTGTGCGGCGGCGGGTGCGGCTGCGGCGGGTGTCCAGGCCATGTGAGGCGCCAGGAGGTGTTGGGCGGCTGCTGCAGGTGAACCCGTAGACCACGCTGCAGCTGCTATATACGTCACCAGATTATACCTCAATGTTATATAGTGTCTAGTAGGATGTAAAATGTAAATATATAATTATATTAATTAGTACTATGATAACAGCAATAATAATAACAATAATTATAGTAATAATGATAATAATAATAATAATAATAATAGAGAAAGAGAGAGAGAGAGATTATAAAAAGACAATGTATAGGACCTCGATGTTGCGGCGCCTAATATCCATCAATCAATCACTCACTCACTCACTCCTAGTATAATTGTACAGTTCTACCCACAACAACACTCACTTACCAGCATAGGAGAGAGAGAGAGAGAGAGAGAGAGAGAGAGAGAGAGAGAGAGACTTACCAGCATAGGAGGCGGCAGCAGCGGCTCTTGGGTAGTAATGGTGAGGGAACATCTTAATGGCTCCCCTCCTGTCATAGTGAGTACCTCCATGATGCCCCCCAGCCCCCATCACCACCCCACCACTACCACCACCACACCCACCGCTCATGTCCTGCCGACCACCACGCCCACAGTCCCCTCCGCCGAAACCCAACGTCAGAAGGGCCTCGGGATCACACACAAACTTGTACACATAGCGTTCACCTGAAGGAGTAGAAGAAGAAGAACACCAAGGTTTGTTACATGGACTGGCAAGATCCTTATTATGGATTGGGTGGAGTTTGTTTGTTATTGATTGGTTGGTTGTTTGCTTGGTTGGTTTGTTGATTGGTTAGTTGGTTGGTTGGTTTGTTGGTTGGTTTGTTGGTTGATTGGTTGGTTGGTTTGTTGGTTTGTTTGTTGGTTGATTGGTTGGTTGGTTGGTTGGTTGGTTGGTTGGTTGGTTGGTTTATTGACCGACTGATTGATTGATTGGTTAGTTGGTTAAGGAAAACATGTACCCTTGAAAATCGAATACACCGACTGACTGACTGACTAACTTATTCACCTACTGACTGACTGACTGACTAACTTATTCACCTACTGACTGACTTATTGACTGATTGATTTACCTACTGACTGACTGACTGACTGACTCCATGAATGCAAGAATAAGAATAACACAAGACTGATTCAACTCATATTAAATTAAACCTATATACTGACGACTGTTGTGCCTCACCTGCCACCTTCTGCATGATGCCCTTCTCGTAGTAATACCTCAGGGAACGACTCAGTTTGTCGTAGTTCATGGCAGGACGGTTCTTCTGTAGCCCCCACCTCCTTGCAACCTGTAAACACACACACACGTTTTAATTATACATACAATTTAGTACACACGCATATACATACAGTTTTATACAAAGGGATATAGTTATTATGTTTAGTATACACACACACACACACAATTTATAAACTTACACTTTAGTACTCACATCTATGTATACACTTTAGCACACAAAAGCATATAAATATTTTGTTTAGTACACACACACGCATATATATGTTTAGTACTATACATTCATATACACACTATCTCCATATCCTCTATAGATGCAGTCTTATTAGCCTCTCTCTCCCTGCATCATATCTCCCTCCGTCCTTCCCTGCTCCCTTCACCCTCTCACCCCCCATCCCTCCCTCTTCCTCTCTCCTCCCTACTCTCACCCTCCTTCCCTCCCTCCTTCCTTCCCTCCTTCACCCTCCTTCACCCTCCCTCCCTACTCAC